>CAKNYM010051153.1:145704-158533 GCA_932195095.1 Andricus curvator | reverse complement strand
AGTAAATGATCATTCAGCACTTGATCATTCAGCACTTGATCATTCAGAACATGATTATCCAAAAATTCATTATTCAGTAGCTGATCATCCAGAATGGACCAGTTTAAGCAAATTATTTCATATGCCCAATGGTCTCGCAGATATGCCTCCAATCCATGCAGTTAATCATAGACTATCTGATCATTTCATTAATTTCAAAACACTCTATGGTTACCAACGGTCTTTTTCACCTCGAACTTACTTCATGAGGGATCATTACATCGTTGGATGGCAGAGGCCAGATGTTCCAGAACCACAAAACCTAGGCATTATGTATCGCCTTGATCTTGTTTTTGTCATATTTGACACAAAACTTGACCGCTGGTATCAGCTGGAATTTCCTGATTTTGCGCAATTGGTTGGGAGCCCTTCTGTGGCACAACTTGTTCGCGATAATTGTCATGCTACTTCTGCAAACAAGAACCGTAACGAGCAAGCGCACATGGAAGGAACCTATAGCGCATACTACGCTGCAAGGCAACACGAAAAAATGAAAATGGCACTTGAAAAAATAAAAGTTACAAGCCCAGAATGTGAACCTGGAACAGAGAAGATCGTGTACAAGAAAGCATATCGTAAGGGATACAAAAGATCTATGAAATACCAGCGTACCTATCCGGACTTTTACCCCGCTAGCCCCTAAACTTCAGCGAGAGTTCGAGTCTCGGTGGATGCGATAAACTGGCTTTGCAAGAACTAACAATAAGAAGTACTATACACGGGTTTTACTGCGATTTTCCTTGTGTACTACAGAAAAATTCTAATCTAGGAAATTAAGTTAACAAAACAAATATTGTAGGTGAATACTAGTACTGATATTTTGAAAGACGGGCGCAGCCGCTAAGGTATGTAGAGGTGTGTTGGGTAGTAACTTGTTGCAAGTAACTAAGTTACTGAAAAGTTAAGTTATTTGTTACTTTTAGGGGAACTTCGTTACTATTTTAAAAAGTAAATTGTAAGGTAACTTGGAACTTTAATTTGAGTCACTTTGAAGTTGCTTTGTGTTTTTTGTTATGGGTAGAAAATTAATCTCTTTCCGTTGAGGATTCAGCTCTATGTTGTTGAAAATTGGACTTTTTTGATTAAATTCAACTGTGTTTGATTTCAAATTAAAATCTTTTTGGGTTGAAATAATGTCAACTATCATATTTTTCATTGAGAATTCATCTATTTTGGTTGAAATTTGTAACTACTTTGTTGAAAATTTTGGTAGAAAGTTGAACTATTCGTTTGAAAAGTAACTTCTTTCTTAAAAAGTCATATTTTCAGATGGAAAATGAAACTGTTTTATAGATTTCAACAAATTAGTGAAAATTTTCTTTCTTGGTTCAAAATTCAAATTTTCATTAAAAAATTTATCTCTTTTCGTAAAAAAATCTCATCTTTTTTGGTTGGAAATTCAACTATTTTAGTAGACAAATAATTTGATTTTTTTTAGGAATCAGCTATTTTGTTGAAAAATCATCTTTTTTGGTTAAATTGAACTGAGTTGGCTTTCAAATTGAAATCTTTTTGGTTTAAATAATATCATCTATTATATTTTTCGTTGCGAATTCATCCAATTTGGTTGAAAACTCATGTATTTTGTTAAAAATTTAACTATTTTGGTAGAAATTTCAACTAGGTGGTTGAAAAATAACGAAAATTTGTATTGAAAAATTCATATTTTCGGGCTGAAAATCCAACTTTTTTTATGAAAAGTGTTGTTTTTCGTCTGAAAACTCTGTGGAAGGTTCAGCTATTCTGTTGAAAATTCGTCTTTTCTGATTGAAAATATTTCTACTTGGTTGAAAGTTGAACTATTTTGTTTCAAATTCGTTTTTTTTTTTAAATAAAAAATTCAAATATTTTCGACTAAATAGTTGATTTTTCTACCAAAAAGACGAATTTTCAACAAAATACATGAATTTTCAATCAACTAGTTGAATTTTCAACCAAATACTTAAATTTTTAGTCTAAAATGAGCAATTTTTAACCAAAATTATAATAGTTAAATTTTGATTAAAAAACAATAGTTACATTATCTAGTAACTGTAACTAGTTAGTCAAACAAAAGTAACTTACCCTACACTGATGTAGAATCAATAGTCTTTTCTTGGGGGGGGGCGCCCCGTTCGACCGTGGATTCGGTGCAAATATACGGGGTGTTGTAAAAATATTAGAAACTAATTTGTGGAATGTTGCGAAATCATCAAAAAATGCCTAAGATATCAGAAAGGTGTAATGTAATGTAATGTAATTATTCATTTTAAATAAAGCAAAATCTAAAACTAAAATACAATATTGTTCGTGATCCAAACTCAGATAAAAATCAAATAAATATACCTATAAAATTAATTGACCCATATAGCGAAAGAATTGTTCACTTATGAGACAATATTGCACTGTGAGGTTCAGGAAAGTTTTGAAGAAAACTTAAACCGATGCGCAGTAGTACTCTACGACACCTAAGGCTGCGCAGTAGTTTTTTGGAGGTCTGGTGATATGGTAGGAGGACCAAGGAAGCTACTGCGCAATCGCAAGTGCCATAGAATACTACTGCGCATCGAATTAAGTTATATGAATATTGTAAACTTTCCTGAACCTCTCAATGCAATATTCCCAACCTTGCATTTCGAGTTTCAGCAAATATTCACGGAATTTTTTTTGCTATCTGGGGAATAGTTTTTTGAAGAAAAGGGGCTTCGTTATACAAATATAATTTTCCTAGGATTCTAAAAAAAATTCAAGAAGATTATCAAAGAATTCATGAGTCGAAAAAAATTCTAGAAAATTTAAATGAAAGTTGTTTTATTTTACAGGATTTTACAAAATATTTAACATGTAAATTTACAAATATTTTATAAATTTCTGCAATCTATTTAAATGTTTTGAAATCTTTCTGAGTATTATCTTAAAATTAATTTTTCAACATAAAAAATCATTTTAGATTTACCTTTTAGGTAGCATTTTGAAATATTTTCCAATTTGTTCATAGAAATCGGGTTTCAAAATGAAAAGTCATTTGAAATTTTCCCATAAATTTTAAGAAAATTGTATTATTTTCTTGAAACCATTCTTTTGAAACATTTTAGTTTTCCTAAAATCTTTCAAATCCTACAAAATTGAAAAACTGTCTTAAAATCTTCCAGATTTTTTTTCGACATATTTTGAAATCCTCAAAATTTAAAATTAATCATTTAAAATAAAACCTAAATATGACAGTAATGGTAATCTTTTTGTTATCGGTAGCAAAATTTGAAAAACAGAATTATTTTACAATATTAAAAAATTATTTTTAATTACAATTTTATATTTTATTAATGATATTTAGAAACATTTAGAAATACATTTTATGATGCAATAAAATTACTTTGTTTGGAAATTTTTTTAGATTTTTAGACAGGACAAAAAAATTACCCCACGTAAACATTTTAAACAACGTAGAATTACTAATACTGTGTTTTTAAATGCTCTTAACCTCAGTATTATTCGAAAAACAGTAAAGAAGAACAGCGATATGTGCAAATTTAAATAATTGTCAAGTCATCATTGAACAGGAAATTTTCGAATACTTTTCAGTGCAAGACTTCTTATTGAGAATATATTATAAATAAAGAAATTCTTTGTTTGTCCTTATTTATTTGGTTCGAACAAATTTTGGGTTAATTTAAATGAATCTGTTGTTTAAATTAAGTAAAGGTCTTCCCTGAGAAAAATGTTTGGTTGACTGAAAAAGAGTTTGGTTGCCCTAAACAAATTTTTTGGTTGATATAGAAGCAATAAAATCGTCTTGTTGAGCCAACCAAATTATTTTGTTGAAGCGTTTGTTTGAACGAAAAAGTTTTTTAGGCACAACCAAATTTTTTTGTAGATAGAACAAACTTATTTGGTTGAATCAACCAAATATTCGTTATCTCTAAACAACTATTTCTTAGGCTGAACAAAAATGTTGTAGTTTTTACAAAATGGTTTTGTTGAACAAACCAAATATTTGTAGTCACAACAAAATTATTTATTGAAGAGCGAATCATACTTTTGTAGATTATAACAAAATACTTTTGTTGCAGCAATAATATTTTTTAGGGATAATCTATTTTTCTAAATAAAATATAAAATATTTGTTGTGTGAGAAAAAACCCAAAAGGACAAAATGCATTGATTCAATAATATGTGGTCGATTTGTAGAAAATTCGTTTAATTAATCACAATTAAATTTTAAAATACTCGATGATTAGATACAAGAGTGACTAATGCAATCTTCGTCTGTGTAGCTTTTCTCCCACACAGAAAATATTCTAATTTATTTACACATCAAAATAAAGAAGTCATTGTCCTAAATTAAGAACTTACAGTTATAAATAATTACATTAGTTTCTATTATAATTAGTGGAAAGTATAACCAGAACATACAATTTGTTTAAAGAACACTATTATTTATTTTATTAAATATAGTACAGTTTATAACGCACACATATTAGTACCAATATTAGTCCAACTGTTTTTGATTAAGGATTAAGGATTGTGCGCTTGGTTGCGCCGACTCGAAAAGAAAGAAGACAATCAATCCGCCAACAGCAAAACACACTGCAAATTTTCCGCATGTGACGTCAGAGGTGAATAATGGGCCACTTCTCTCCCTCTGACGTCACGTTAGTCTGAAAACTGCCACTTCCATCCTTATTTACAGGGGTAGAAGAGACCTATTATATATCTGTGTTATAAAAAGGAACTTTTTCATTTCCTTCTGAAAAAGACTCGCTGGAGCATTGACAAAAGATCGAAGCCTTGAATATATTATATTTTATTTTTAAATTTTCTTTAAATTGTATTAATAGTGTGGAGGATTCCCGTTTACACGGTTTTTAATAATTTCACGTGAAAACATGTTTTGATTGGGCGTGAGGCACCTACTGGAGTTTCTTTGATTTCTTCTGGTGTCAATAATGTAACCGTACCACTTTGCATGTTTATTTTCGCTCGTTTATCCTTAGACAAATATATTCCAGCAAGAAAATTAGTACTCTCCAATATTGCAAAGACGTCTCCATCGGATGTTGATATAATAATTTGTTCTTGGATTGGCACAGGCTCATAGAGATCTTTTCCTATTCTCAATTTAAGTGATTTATCGGCAGGAAAAGTGTATCTTCGAAGTTCGAATATCCGAAGCGGATTCGTTTTGGAAGTAAGCCGAATGTATTTAAGATATTCGAGTCCACATCCCCTTTTTTGATAAGATGGAAGCTTAGTAGGTGGAATCATGTGCCTAGAAAGAGAAGGAGGAGGTCTTGACCGAGAAGACCAGGCAGGAGGAAGAGGCTCTGAAAGAGAAAACCTAGTAGGAGGACGAGGATTTGAAGGAGAAGATCTATCAAGAGAGTAAGGGCTGGAATGATGAAACCCGGCAGGATCAAACTCGGCAGGAGAAAACCATGCAGGATCATACTCAGCAGGAGGAAGACTGGCATGATGAAACCCGGCAGGATCGAACTCGGCAGTAGGAGACCTGGACCTGGACCTTACAGGAGAATGATGTCTTTTTGGAGAATAAGAAGTTCCTACACGAGGAAGACTAGGAAAAGGGGCCTCTTTACGTAAGCCCTCGGACTGTGAACTCAACTCTGCAACAAGAAACAGAGGATTAGATTTTCCCAAAGTACATGAAGCAAAATGTTAAAATGTTTAGTTATAACATTTTTTGGCAACTTCGAACCTGCAGATCAATAGTTCGAAAGAAAATTATCAGAAAAATGTAATTTTATTTTAAACAAATTTTTTCGCTGGAGAGCGAAATGGATCTCGAGAATGATAGTCGCGTAGACACGCTTGGATGTAATGTCATGCCATGTTATACTACATTCGGCAATCTTCGCGGTGGCCAACGCGACACATCGGAGATTGCCGGGTCGTTCTGCAGAACATAACACAGACGCCAGTGTCGAAATTAATGGTTAGGAAATAGGGCAGGCAAATAATGAGTGGAACAATTTTCAAGATTGACTTTAAATAAATTATAAACGACGTTCTCATTCAAGGAATTCAAGGAATGCATGGAATTAATGGAGCTCACGAAATTCATAGAACTCAAGGAATTCATGTCATTCACGGAATTCATGTAATTCATAGAATTCAAAGAATTTATTGAATTCCTTCAAATCGTCAAATTCCACTTAAACATTCTTTCGAAGTTTCACTTCTATCATCCGTCCCCAAGACACACACTTTGTTTTTGCTGTGAAATGTATCTGTAACGATTTACGTCAAAATGAAAATTGCTTACCCCACACAGCATGTTGGTTTGGTTGGCTCGAAGAAGATCGCTCTGAAGAAGAATGGCTCGCAGAAGGTTGTTCACCCTGGCGAATGGGCAATTTTTGCAACCGAGGAACTCTAGGAGGCGAGTCGCCCTGCGAACTTAATTCTGCAAGAAAATGTAGAAATGGATGAATTTTTATTTTTGAATACTCAAACTGAGAAAAACTTGGGATGGAAGTTGCAGTTTCAATCATTCAAACCTATGTATTGTGACGTTTCAGAATTTACAATTACCAAAAGTTAGTCGTGAACATGAAATAAATGGATCTCTAGCACTTCAGGGACCGCATGATGCTCTACGGCTTAGTTCGTCAACATTTTTATAACTGAATTTAGGCTTTTTCGTTTTTATTTTTATTTTCATTGTATGTATTGCTTTTTCGGAATCAACATCATCGATGGACAACAAGGGAATTAGAGAATTGGAGAACTTTAGGACATTTAACTGTCACCACTACTTCCAGATGAGCAGAAACAGGATTCAAATAGATGTGCTATCGCCCACCATATTCTATTGCCGCCCACCTAACATCTATAGCCTCTCGAGATCAATCATTGCGGAGATGCCAAGAAGCTAAATTGCTCTAGGCAAGCTTCGAGGTTCTACAGATTCCTCTACACGGCGTAGAACACTCCAAATATTATGCTTCTTATGAAATAGTGACGAATTGAAATATTTTAGGATTTCTCAATATTACTACAGGCTATATTTATCTTTGAAGAAGGCCTGCAATCATAGGTTTTACTGAATCAGAGAACCATGGTGGCTTTGCTAGTCCAGTCCGCCTGGTTCGCTGCTTCATTGAATGCCTGCGAATCCACTCGCTTAAAATCCCTACCCACTCGGGAAATATCTGATCTATTTTTTAACATTGAACTAATGTTACAAAAGAACAAGTCGTGATCAAACTTTTTTGATAATGCAATAACTCCCGAGTCGCTGATACGGAGGTTTGCGTTAAAAAACAGAAGATCTAAGATTGCACTGGATCGTTTTGGAACATCAATGATTTGATTTGAACAAAAAGGGCGAGAGAGAGAGTAAAATTTCTCCTGGCCCGGATTCCTAGCCTCAATTACATTGACATTGAAATTTCCTAGACAGATGGAGTGATCAGATTCACAGGTTGCGCAAACTGAGGGATCTTCCAGACTACTGAACTGAAACCGAGCAAAACTGAGGATCATCCCGAGGAGGACGAATCCAATTTGATTCTTAATGTCCAACGGATCCACCTGGTATGTTAACCTTACTCAATTTGTAAGAAACCTCTGGCATTTTATTAACCTATCTCTCAAAAGTACAAACCCAAGTTTAGTTGGCCAATAGTTACCAATGAGCTTAGTAATCAATGTTGTATGTGCATCTAGTCACATTTTATGAAATTTGAAATCTTTTTAAAAGAATAAAGTCGCACGAGGCCACGAGGATTTCCACGACTAGTTACTTTTGAATATATATTACTATTGTTTGAAATTCATAATTGAGAATTGCCTTTTGTATCTTTGCATTTTAATTATTATTTTTTTTAATTTTGAAATGTACATATATTTGTCTTTTTCATGTTGCACCTCAAAACTGAATCCCAAATATCTTAGTTATCCCCTCCAATTGTCGCAACCCCAGTTAGTTAATTCACCAATTATTTCCCGAATATTATTAATTTCGAAAATTTTTTTTTCCCCCACTGCGTAATTTTTACATCAAATTCAACATCAGAAATCTTGAAAACAACTAGATACGAAATTTCATGAAATGTTAACCAAAATTCTTAATCACCAACCGCGATAATGTATCCTCAACATTCAATTTTTTACTTCAGATTCATGATAAAAAATTGCAAAAAAAAAACCCTGAATACGGAGTTACATGAATTAAAAAAACAATTATAATTATTGTCAGGAATGTCTAATTGTCAAACGCCATATGGAATTTTTCAATTTTTGCTTTAAATGCATGATCAGCAACTTATAAAGCCCTAAATAGAAAATTTCATGAAATGTGAACAAAAATGTCGGCATGACCCGATCAAGGATCCTTTGTTGTTTACCTCCTTCGATCCTATACGATAGGTTAGGCAGTGTATAGGAAAAAGATGAAATATATTAGGCCAATCAGTCCAAAATTGACACTCAGGTCGTAAGAAATTTGTCTGATTAATTAGAATTTGTGAAAATTAATGTTCTCTAATATATAATCCTAAATTAACGTAGTGCAAAAAATTTGAGGATGATATATCAACCGCCATATTGGAACAGCGATATTGAATTTTGTGATTTTGAATTTAGAATTATAATCAGAAATCTTCAAAACCCGTCATATGAGATTTGAACAAAAATTTCGAATTTTCAATCGCCATATTAGAATATGTAATTTTGACATTGAGTGCGTCATCCTAAACTTCTAATCTAAAAACTTCTAGAGGTAACGCTCAATGGAAATGGCTGTCTTTCTCCCCTTGGCATTTAATCTACTATTTATAAAATATCAGATGATGCTCCTTATTAATTTTTCATACTACAAAATGAGAGGATGTTCTGAAACGATGAAGTCAAAATCAAATTAATCGGGAAACTAGTCATTTGTCCCATATTTTAAGATACTTATATCTGTTCTGCATATACTTTTAAATGATTTTGGAAATTTTTTGGTTTCATCATGGTCAAATGAAAAAGTTCCTAAAAATTTCGCCTTTAACAATGATTTTGATTTATTTTTTTCATTTCTTCGAAAACCAAGCTATTCACATTAAAAATCCCACTGTAATTTCAAACGCCCGGGGGCACGGATTAGAGTTTACCAGTTTGAACAAATTGTGTTTGTGTGTGTGTGGGGGGGGGGGGTTGGATCACCAATAATGAAAACTTGAAATTTTACAGGTATAAATTTGGACTAACCTAGTACTCAAACTGTAAAAAAACTTTCAATTTGCAGCAAGCAAAGAGAGGTTAATGACCAATCGGAAAGATTAAAACGCAGTTAGAAAACATTGAAGCCATATGGGTCTCATCGTGTACAGAAGATAGAAGAATAGACATTAAAACATGATGTTATATACAAATATTTTTTATTTGGTAACAAATTTGATTAGAAACCGATTAGATTTCACTATAACGCAAAGATTTTTATATCCAACAACTAAATAATTCTATTTCCAAAAACTTGCAGAAGGTTAAAGGTATCGTAGGACAAAAGTAACAAGCCTTAGAAAGTGGATATAAGTATAAAAATTATAAGTATGGTCACCCTAATTAAACTTACCAACCAAATCCAGATGAATGGAAAATGTGAGAATTAGAATGTAGCTGGCGATCTTCATTTTTTCTCTTGGTATTAGATTTTTTTATACTATGAGCCTATTCGCACCGACTAAATTTTTTCCACGGAAGCAGAAACTGCCACGTTTTGTAAATATGCTCTATGTGCGCATGCGTGATAGAGGCATGTCAGTCCTTAGCGACTCACTTGTAGATATTTCTGTTTTTAATAGGTAAACATCAAGACATGAAAAAATTACGTTATAATCAAGAACTAAAGCTAAGAAAAGGATCATTTATTACTTTCATGTCAGTAAACATTTCGGTGATTATTATCACATCATATTTATTTAAATTTTCATGATTGCGTGTAATTTTATTGGTATAGAATAAAATTACAAAGTTTAACGCTTTTTTTAAAAAGTCCATTTTCACGCAAAAAAAAAGAAAAACCAAGAAACTTTGACAATAAATTGAGATGAACTAAGATTACTTAAAATTACTTTGGATTTCATAGGATAACTGTGGACCACATAAAATTATATACATGAATTTTGAACAAAATTAGTTGAATTTTGAAATTAAAAAAAGCAAGAATCTTAATTCTGAAAAAAAAATCAACAAAATAAATGAATTTTCAACTAAAAAGGAGAAATTTTCGACTGAAAATGGAATAGTCAGATTTTGAGTGAAAAAATTAGTCTTAAACAAAAAAATATTTTCAACTATATTTGTATAAATTATTTGGGTTAACAATGTAAATTACTCCTGATTATCTAGATTACTATTGATTGTAAGCTAATTACTTGGATTATCTAAATTACTTCGACTTAACTGGATTAAAAATGGATTACCCTGGATTATAAGTGGATTATTTGAGATTACAAGTGGATTACTTGAATTACCTGAATTACTCGCAATTATATAAATTACACAAGAACTCCAATATAAGGCCAGTTTCGGACGCTGCCTCGGAGTGGCCGTGGCACTAAATTAGTCGTTGGCACTTCTATTGGATTTTTCACCCGCTTTTGTCGCTCGCTACTTGTGGCGACGCATTGTTGACACTGCTTATGCACTGAGAAACTGCGTGGACGAGCAGTTCTAGGAAGAACTAAATCAGTCGGCCTTATATTGGAGTTCTCGTGTACTCTGAACTCTTGAAGGCGGGAAAACACTTATTCAAGTTGGTGTCACGTGGGTGTCACGTGACTCAGAGGTTCTCATAATTATCAATGTGACGATGTGGCTTTGATGAAAACTAACGAAACTTATGATAAAGAGGTTAGGTCACCTATCCGTTTCATTTTCATTCCTAGTATTTCTGCACTTACGAAGTCACAACTACTCTTGAACTACTCCGATACCATAAATATATCTATTTTTGGTACATTTCCGCTATTGGATTTTAGGAAACCCTTCTTCGACATTTTTTTAAGCAATATTTTGCCACTTCTATTTTCCAAAACAAAAATCATCATTTTCTATTTTCCAAAACAAAACATCGGCACAGAAAAATATATTTGAGAATCACTGACACATAAGCTGTGATTGGTGGAAAATCCGACCCCTTTGACGTCAGAGGGGCCCTCCAATCGACATCGTGATAGAAAATTCATATTTCAACATTAAATTAAAAATAGTAAACAGTACGTAAAAAAAATTTCATGGGCGTTTTTAAAATTGGAATTTTATAAACTATAAGATCCATTCATTGTAAAAGTGATATCTGACTTTGGAAACAACCGTATTATCTGAATGTTAATTTATAAATTTTTAAACAAATATTTGCATTAACAAACAGATAGTTGAACGTTCAAGCAAACATTTTTTTTTACAAAAATAGCTGAAAAATAGCTCGATAATGTATTCACCTCGCGTTACGCGCTCGGACGTATTTACATCGCGCTTTACGCTCGGTTCCTCTAGATTTTTGAACTTCGTTTTCGACTTCGATGAAAAGAAAAATGTTATTTGCAAATATTATAAAATTATCAAAACCTCTACATATGAAGTTATTGTCAAATTTGTTTTTATTTTAGACTGGAAAGGAACTTTATTTACTTAAGGTTATATCGACCTTAAGGAACGCATTCTCATCCAGACACTCGCACTTCGCGCTCGATATTTGATTTTAAAATCATTTGAACCTTGCGTTCCACGCTCGGTTCTGTGCACCGTATGATAGAAACAAAAAAGTTTGAGAGGACTTACGGCGCGCGATTTTTTACTAGCGACAAATTTTATTAGTTAAAATGTTATTTTAGCTTGCATCTTTTTTCAAAAAATTTGATTTTTTTACTGTCAATGTTATTTTCACGAATAAAACAAAAATTACGCATCCTATCGAAACATGATTGATAACAAATTTGTACCCCTTCTTTGGATGAACAAATTTTGTTGATCTCATTTTTTTCGTAGCTTGTGTTATTCGTCTAAAAATTTCATTTTTCTATTTTCAATACTGTTTTTCACGAATAAAACAAAAACTACGCATCATATCAAAAAGTGAATAAAAACAAATTTGTAGATCTTTTTTAGGTGCACAATTTTGGTCGATTCATCTTTTGTCGTATCTTGCATAGTTTGACAGCAAAATATAATTTTTGATTTTTCATTATGTTTTTGTGCCATAAAAATTTGAATTTTTTTATTTTTTCAAAAAATTCAAAAAGTTGTTATGAAAATATTGTAGGGTGTTCAAAAAGCAACTTTTTTCTCCTCTTGACTTTTTTTCATATTGTGCGTTTTTTGGCTTAAAATGTTAATTTTCGTTTGTTTTTTGGAATTTTGAAAATGCTATAACTCCGGTAATTTTTTTTTTATCAGAAAAAGTCATTGGCATAATTTGTTCATCTTTTTGAGTACTACATCAGAGACTCGATAGATGAACAATCTCGGGGTTGCCTGAAAATAGGCTTGTTCATATAGCGCGTACAGCGAAACGTAAACAGTCAGGGCCGCCTGAACCATTTCCAGCAATTCTAGAAATTCATATAACGCGTGCGATCGCGCGTTCAAATAGTGAGACTCTGGTGTACTAATAACCGTACATAGAATTTCCAAATCTTTAAAAAAAGTGTTCTCAAAAATTTTCAAAATGTGCTCACTTTTTGAATTTTTATCCAAAGCACAATCCAATCTGATCAATCTTTCGAAAGTTATCGTGCCTACACGATACTACAGAGAGACAGACAGACAGACAGACAGACAGACAGACAGACAGACAGACAGA
>CAKNYM010051153.1:130484-145694 GCA_932195095.1 Andricus curvator | reverse complement strand
AGACAGACAGACAGACAGACAGACAGACAGACAGACAGACAGACAGATAGACAGACAGACAGACAGGCAGACAGACATACATACATACATACAGACAGACAGACAGACATACATACATACATACATACATACATACAGAAGACAGACAGACAAATTCTAAGAAAATTTTATTATTTTCTTGAAACCATTCAAAATTCTTAAAAAGGTTCTGATTTTTTTTCTCGCAATCTTCGAACAGCTGCATTTTTCTACATTTTGCTACATTTCGAATTTGGCGTAAAAAATTACAAAAAAAATGGCGGATCCAATAATGCGACCAAAATTTCATATAATTGTCTGAAACTTGGTATAATACCAAATTTAAGACAAATATATAAGAAAAGTTTAATTTTGTCCGCCATATTGGATCCGTCATTTTGAATTTGTAATTTTTAAAGTCAAATTCGAAATCAGCGACCCCGAAAGCCTACTTATACCAAGTTTCAGACAAATTCAACGTAAAATCGAATTTTTGCCACTTTTACCGGTTTCCTGGCCAACTGTGCAGCGCCCGTGTGACGCCTGCGTGATTAAAACCTGCTCAAGAATCCGAAGCTTTGAATACTGTTAACACTGAGGAAATGAAAAACTTTGTAAATAATGTGAAATTTGCAGATATTGAAGATTGTGATGCAATAAAATATTAGACACAGTACAATGATTATCTCGGCAACCATACAAGATTTAAATCTTGATTTAAAAAATCTCGAAAACCTGACGTGCTGGAGAGAAATGGAGGCCACATTCGGATTCAGCACAAAAAACTACTCCGAAAATGACATACGTCATTCCATGAGCATATAGGTCACATTTTGTTGACCAGTGTTATTTGAAATATCAACTATTACATTTTTCGTCGAGACATTAACATTTTTTGTTTAAGAATTCAAGTAAATGGTTGGAAGTTAAAATAATTTTGACAGCATATTGTTGACAGAATGAGGGTACTATGGGGACGGCGACTGACACTTGTGGCCGCTAGGGTCGCTAGTGCATGTGGAGATACACAAGACGACGGTTCCAACGGTGGTAACTGTCTGCTATTCGAATTATATCAGTCCTTCATAATGCAGCGTTGAGGTTTTAGCTTGAAGCACTATTTTCGAAATACCAGATGTGCATGTGGCATTTGGGTGTAAAAATGAAGGACCAAATCGCTTTCCAAATAACAAAAAAGTAAGGAAACTGAACATAATGCCTTGTGCCTGCGTACAGGGTATATCTCCACTCACCGTGCTGCCCTCTAAGCTGAGCTTGACAAATCGCCGTCCCCATATGACGCTATGGCAAATTTTTTCCAGCACATTTGTATGCACTTGGTTGCGCCGACTCGAAAAGAAAGATCAAAATCAATCCGCCACCAGCAAAACACACTTCAAATTTTCCGCATGTGACGTCAGAGGTGAATAATGGGCCACTTCTCTCCCAATGACGTCACGTTAGTCTGAAAACTGCTACTTCCATCCCCGTTTATAGGGGTAGAAGAGACCTATTATATACCTGTGTTATAAAAAGGAACTTTTTTATTTACTTCTGAAAAAGACTCGCTGGAGCATTGACAAAAGATCGAAGCCTTGGCTATATTATATTTTAGTTTTACATTTTCTGTAAATTGTATTAATAGTGTGGAGGATTCCCGTTTACACGGTTTTTAAAAATTTTACGTGAAAAGATGTTTTGATTGGGCGTCTGGCACCTACTGGAATTTCTTTGATTTCTTCTGGTGTCAATAATGTAACCGTACCACTTTGCATGTTTATTTTCGCTCGATTATCATTAGACGAATATATTCCAGCAAGAAAATTAGTACTCTCCAATATTGCAAATACGTCCCCATCGGATGTTGATATAATAATTTGTTTGTTGATTGGCACAGGTTCATAGAGATCTTTTCCTATTCTCAATTTAAGTGATTTATCGGCAGGAAAAGTGTATCTTCGAAGTTCGAATATCCGAAGCGGATTCGCTTTGGAAGTAAGCCGAATGAATTTAAGATTTTGAAGTCCACATCCAGTTTTGTGATAAGCAGGAAGCCTGGTGGGTGGAACCTTGAGCCTAGAACGAGGAGGAGGTCTTGAATGAGTAGACCTGGCAGGAGGAAGATGCTCTGTAGGAGAAGACCTAGTAGGAGGACAAGGATTTGAAGGAGAAGATCTATCAAGAGAATAAGGGCTGGCAGGAGGATAGTCAGCAGGATGTAACTCGGCATAACGAAACCCGTCAGGTTTAAATTCGGAAGGAGCAAACCATGCAGGATTATACTCAGCAGGAGGAAGACTGGCGTGATGAAACCCGTCAGGTTCAAATTCGGAAGAAGGAAACCATGCAGGATCATACTCAGCAGGAGGAAGACTGGCATGATGAAACCCGGCAGGATCAAACTCGGCAGTAGGAGACCTGGACGTAGACCTGGACCTTCCAGGAGAATGATGTCTGTCATGAGAATAAGAAGTACCCACACGAGGAAGACTAGGAAAAGGGGCCTCTTTACGTAAATCCTCGGACTGTGAACTCAACTCTGCAAAAAGAAACAGAGGATTAAATTTTCCCAAAGTACATGAAGCAAAATGTTAAAGTGTCTAGTTATAAAATTTTTTGGCAACTTCGAACCTGCAGATCAATAATTCGGAAGAAAATCATCAGAAAAATGTAATTTTATATTAAACAGATAAGGCATGATACATTTACTGATATATTAACTTATTTAAATACTTCTGCAGAAAATAATATATTAGCTATGAAAAGTTATTCAAGAACATCTAAAGCTTTTTTGCGAAGAAAAAATTCAAAATGTTGCGGTTAATGCTTATAATGAAATTGAAACTATTTTAAATTCAATTGAATCTTATATTACGGTGGCCCAAAAAAACAAAAGTTTGAAATATCTTTGACGGCAACTCCCCCCCCCCCCTTCACATACGCAGCTCCGCCCCATTTTGTTAGGAGCACAAAAAAAAGTGAGTATGTGTTTTTGAAGTGAAACTTCTTATGGCACACCCCGAGAAACATACTTTCAGCTGGAGAGCGAAATGGATCTCGAAATTGATATTCGCGTGGACACGCTTGGATGTAATGTCATCACATGTCATACTACATTCGGCAATCTCCGCGGTGGCCTACGCGACGCATCGGAGATTGCCGAAGTTACAGTCGAGTGAACAGTGCGATCACTCGACACGGGAATAAGGCGGGGGGGGGGGAGGGGGGTCGTTCTGCAGAAGGTAACACAGACGTGAGTGTCGAAATTAATGTTGAAGAAATAGGGCAGGCAAATAATGAGTGGACCATTTTTCAAGATTGATTTAAATAAATTATAAACGACGTTCTCATTCAAGGAATTCATGGAATTCAAGGAATGCATCGAATCAATGGAGTTCACGAAATTCATAGAATTCACGGAATTCATGTAATTTACGGAATTCATGTAATTCATGGAATTCAAAGAATTTCTTGAACTCCTTCAAATCGTCAAATTCCACTTGAATATTCTTTCGAAGTTTCACTTCCATCATCCGTCCCCGAGACACACACTTTGTTTTTGCTGTGTAATGTATCTGTAACGAATTACATGAAAAAGAATGTTACTTACCCCACACAGCATGTTGGTTTGGTTTGCTCGAAGAAGATCGGTCTGGAGAAGAATGGCTCGAAGAAGGTTGTCTACGCTGGATAATGGGCAATTTCTGCAACCGCGGAACTCTAGGAGGCGAGTCACCCTGCGAACTTAATTCTGCAAGAACAAGTAGAAATGGATGCATTTTTATTTTTGAATACTCAAACTGAGAAAAACTTGGGATGGAAGTTGCAGTTTCAATCATTCAAACCTATGTATTGTGACGTTTCAGAATTTACAATTACCAAAAGTTAGTCGTGAACATGAAATAAATGGATCTCTAGCACTTCAGGGACCGCATGATGCTCTACGGCTCAGTTCGTCAATATTTTTATAACTTAATTTAGGCTTTTTCGTTTTTATTTTCATTGTATGTATTGCTTTTTCGGAATCAACACCATCGATGGACAACAAGGGAATTCGAGAATTGGAAACTTTAGGACATTTAACTTTCACCACTACTTCAAGATGAGGAGAGACAGCATTCAAATAGTCGTGCTATCGCCCGCCATATTCTATTGCCGCCAACCTAACATCTATAGCCTCCCGAAATCAATCAATGCGGAGATGCCAAGAAGCTAAATTGCTCTAGATAAGCTGCGAGGTTCTACAGACTCCTCTACCCGGCGTAGAACACTGCAAAGATCCTGGAAACGGAAAGATATCAAGGTCAACACCCGGTATACGAGAGGTAGCTCTCTAGCTCAGGCACGAGTGGAGTTGAGCTGGACGAGAGATGTCGTGAGGATAGCGTCATAAAAAACTTTCCGTAAGCCTTTAGCTTTTGAACGAGTGCGAAATACCAGTTTAAATTTAATAAACTGTGCACACTTTAAATATACTTGTGAGTGTTCAGAAGTTACTTCTAGAAGAAAATATCAGATTGAAACACATATACATATACCATATTGTTACTACCCAGATAGCAAACGTGCGGGGCACGTTACTCGCACGGCATGCGGGGCACGCGGTGCGTGCTGGGTGCGAGGCATAGTGGTCGCACTTTATGAGGGACACGTACGTGCGAGGCATATGCGACGCACTTTGTGATAGGCATGATGTGCGGCGCATGTGTGTCGCACTTTGTGAGGGTCATTATATACATGATATATAAGTAATAAGCACATTTTTTGATAATAGTGGTATAGTAAACTATTATTATTGTAATGAAATTTTCAAAAATATTGATAATTATTATAATTAAAGCTTGAATTAATTGATATTGTAAAAAATGTTTATTTACAAAAATTAAAACATTCCCAATTTTATAAAAATCTGCCCGCTTCGCGGGCACATTCTCATCGCGCGCTTCGCGCGCGGCTCGCTTCGCTCGCAAGTTTGAGCGCGCCTAGGGCGCGCAACTGTTGGATCTCGCGCTTCGCGCTCGATCATATATTTATCTCGCGCTTCGCGCTCGATTATGTATTCACCTCGCGCTACGCGCTCGGGCGTATCTACATCGCGCTTTACGCTCGGTTGCTCTAGATTTTTCAACTTCGTGTTCGACTTCGATGAAAAGAAAAAGTTTGTTTGCAAATATTATAAAATTATCAAAACCTCTACATATTAAGTGATTGTTAAATTTGTTTTTATTTTAGACTGAAAAGGAACTTCATTTACTCAAGGTTCTATCGACCTTAAGGAACACATTCTCATCCAGACACTCGCGCTTCGCGCTCGATATTCGATTTGAAAATCATTTGAACCTTGCGTTCCACGCTCGGTTCTGTGCATTTGATTTTTCTATTTTCAATGCTGTTTTTTACGAATAAAACAAAAACTACGCGTCATATCAAAAAGTGAATGATAAGAAATTTGTAGATCTTTTTTGGGTGCACAATTTTGGTGGAATGATCTTTTCTCGTATCTTGCATAGTTTCACAGCAAAATGGAATTTTTGATTATTTTTTTGTGCGATCAAAATTTGAATTTTTTATTTTTCAAAAAATTCAAAAAGCTGTTATGAAAATATTATAGGGCGTTCAAAAAGCAACGTTTTTCTCCTCTTGACTTTTTTTCATATCGTGCGTTTTTCGGCTTAAAATGTACATTTTCGTTTGTTTTTTGGAATTTTGAAAATGCTATAACTCCAGTAATTTTTGTTTTATCACGAAAAGTCATTAGAATATTTTGTTCGTCATTTTGCGTACTACTAATAACCATACATAGAATTTTTAAATCTTAAAAAAAAGTGGTCTCAAAAATTTTCAAAATGTGCTCACTTTTTGAATTTTCATCCAAAATAGCTGGTTAACGAACTCGTTCTCTATTTTTCGGCCATAAAAAAGTGTGCCAAAGCTCAATCAAATCTGATCATTTTTTCGAAAGTTATCGTGGCTACAGACAGACAGACAGACAGACAGACAGACAGACAGACAGACAGACAGACAGACAGACAGACTACAGACAGACAGACACCTTGGTAAAAACCGTTTTTTCTGGCTCAGGGGGTCTCAAAACGTGGAGATTTGATGAAAACCGACTATGTCAAATTTTACATAAAACCAATACCTTCTCATTAGAATGAGAATGTAATAAGAAGAAATTAGGAAATTAGTAAGAATTATTGAATGCATGGTTGTATAGTTTCAACGTACAATATGCATTTTATTTATTTCAAAACTATATTTTTGAACTTTAATCGACTATACAATTAATTTCAATTAGCCTTTTGTCAATTTAAATTTGAAATTAAGTAAATAAAAAAAATGAAATTTTTGGTATAATTTCTACTTTACATAATTATTTGTGTTTATAACTTCAATTTGTGCTTTTAATTTCAAGTTTAACTTTAATTGAATTTAAAATGTAATTTAAAATCAATGTTTAAAAAATTTGTTCAGAAATTTAAAAATTCATCTTTAATTTTCAATCGTATTCATTTTTTATTATTTTGAAGTAGAAATAAGAGGAGCTATATTTAAAAACTGCGCGCATTAGCTGAATAATATACGGCGCAGACCCCGTCGCGTCGGTGGAACGGTAATCGCCCGACGCGCCGTAACAGCTGTTGTCGACTTCCGTTGTCGGTTTCGCTCGGTTTCGTTTTGCGAGATTTTAGCGAGAAAACGGGTCGGTTGTCGATCGTAATTTTATCATTGCGATAGGATTTTTATGTATAGTGACACTGCGGCCCCCCGTTCCTCTCGATTTGTGTCGAATCGTGCGCGCGTGTATATTTATATTTTGTTTTATTCTACTTTTCGGCGTTACTGGTTTTTTTTACATGTGTAAGCCAATTTCGATAATATAATAATCAGTGGCGTACGTGTCAGGATGTACACATTTTGACAAGTACGGTTAATTTCTGTTCAATCTTGTTTTTATTTTTTGTATTATTCAAACAAATATTAGCACGTTTGTGTCCAAAATAATAAATATCCTTCGCTGAAACTTTAATAAGAGACATGAAAACGGTTATAAACAGTTTATTTTTGGTTTAAATAATTAAAAAAAGGTAATTTTTGTTTTAGGACATCATTTTTTTTTATTATTTAAACGAAAAATATACTTTTTACCTACGTCTTTATGTTTTTTGTCAGATTTATGTTCCTGTATCTTTTAGTTGCAGCGAAAAATATTTATTCTTGTTGATACAAACATGCGGAAACTGAATTGCTAATGCGCAACTAAAATGTATAAATATTGCTTCCACCCATAATAAAAAATACGTTCATGATAAATGACCTGCTCTTTATTTAAAAATATCAATGCAAATATTTTCTGTACCCTCTGAAAATCCTAAATGTGTGCTCACACCATACCCGCACCAGCACGCATGACGTGCGACCCTCACGACGTGCGACACACCTGTCACTCATATGAGGACGCAGCTGTGTCATCCCCTGCGCGCACGTCGTGCGAGAAAATCCGCACGTGGTGCGATGCACGTGCGTCGCACCGTGCGCGCACTTTGCTATCTGGGTAGAGCAAGATTCTTTTAAACTGTTGAAGGCGAGCATTAAAAGCAATGGATTCAGATGCCAAAGAATCATAATTTCATTTGTCAATTTTAAAACCAACGTACGTGTCGACTTTTCATTGCAGGTCTTCTTCGAAGGTAAATATAATCTGTAGTAATATTGAGAAAGCAAAATCATTTCAATTCGTTGCTATTTCATTAGAAACATAATTTTTGGATTGAACCAAAAATTAGTTTTTTTTATAACAAAGTTTGAAAGAAAATAGTCCTTATTTAAAAAGAACCAGGACTGGAAATGTTTGTCCTTCCAAAACACAATACTTCATTTGGTTTTAAAAATGTAGTTAAATTTATAATATTGAAGCCTCTTTAAATCTTTTGAGGTTTCAATTCAATGTTTATGATATCTGTCTTAACTCATTCCAATTTTGGTTCTTTATAAATAATGAATATTTTCTTTTAAACTTCGTTGTATGAAAACTAATTTTTGGTTCACTCAAAATATTATGTTTCTTATGAAATAGTGACCAATTGAAATATTTTAGGATTTCTCAATATTACTACAGGTTATATTTATCTCTGAAGAAGACCTGCAATGATAATTCGAAACGTATCTTGGTTTTAAAATTGACAAAGAAAATTATGATTCTTTGACATCTGATTTCTGGCATTCGATAATGCAAACCATGAGCTACTTATCAAGCTTCTTGAGTGTCTGGAGGTGCATCCAAGAATAGTGAGATGCATGAAAAAGCTGATGCTCTTGTGGCGGAAAAGATTTGTCATAATATCTGACAAAAGACAAGTGACTACCAGCTATGTCACATATAATTGGGGGGGGGGGGGGTCTTTCTATGTGGCCCGCCGAACAGAAGAGAATATACGGTCAACCACCTTTTATAAATGGACGGCCTTAAATACTTTGCCTCTTCAAAAGAGGACCTTGACATCCTTGTGCTGGCGGTAAATAGGTACTCCAAAGCAATTGGCGTGAGCTTCGGACTGGACAAGTGTGCCTGCGTCCATCTACACAAGGGAAGACTACAAACTACATCATCGCGTGACGATCAGGATGTTCAGCTCATAGTTGGAAATACCATTCAACATCTTGCTAATGGAGAAACATATGCATATCTTGGAATACCTTTGGTTAAGGCTAGGAGAACTTTTTCCGGAGACGGAGGGATTTGTCGTTGCCATCTACGACCGGGTAATCAAGACGTGGAATTACCAAAAACACATTCTCATTATGGCGGGAATTATTTGCATATGCCGCCTTTGTGCCGATCCCAATGAGAACATCGAGCACATCATTGATGACAGCACGATGCTTGCCTCGCAAGAATTCATGCGCAGACATAATGATGTTGCTGGGATCATTCACAAACAAATTGCCCTGAACACTGGCTTACTAGAGAGATTTGAGCCTTACTACAAATATAGCCCAGTTAAAGTACTAGAGAACGAACACCATCTCCTTCACTGGAACAGGACTATTCTGACTAACCACCTAGTCAGCCACAATCCTCCAGATGTCCTCTGATTAGATAAACGTGCTTAGCACTTGAGAATAATAGAAACAAGCATTCCCATTAACAATAACATCAGACTTTGATTTACTGAGAAGATCCAGAAATATTCGGAGCTGAAACAGGAGATCCTGACTGAAAACGTTCATGCGAGGTGTGTAAAAATCTGGGAAGAGCTGGGAGCTCGAAATTCCCTACATCTAATTCAGAAGGCAGTAGTGGGTGTGGTGGGCCCACATTGGTAGTGAATATCCACCTAGAAACACTACCCGAATCGGGTAGTGAGGCAATGAACTTTCGAGTTCGAACTGCTAATCTATGTATGTATGTATGTAGTGCTGAACACGTGCCGCATTGTCTGGAGTTTTCTGGGCGTGAACAATGATAGCCGCTAAAATCGGCTTCTATGGCTATCACGATACACGGCAGATGAACGCGATAATCACATTTTTAATTTTTGACTTTAAATTTTTTAATTTGAATTTTTGACCATTTTTATGTATGTGTATGTCCGTGCTCAGTCGTTGGCATTGGAACTAGTGTTTTTAAGAAAGCTAGATCCCTATAAATGGACTGTCCAGTATGAATGTTGGTAAAAGACGAACTGCAAACTGCACCATGCTCCTTCCTAATTTTCTTTTGTACCAATAACATCATCGCAAAGCTTTCAAACATTGTGATAAATTAACTTATAACATCCTCATCTCATCAGTTACTTGACATAGTCCATGGCTATGATGAAAAACCGGGTTCACCCGAGAACAAGTTTGCAAAAAATATAATAATAACATATCTTTCTTATCATTTTGATTCCTCAATTATGTTCAGAATTCTGAAAACCCATCAATACAAAGTTTACTTGAATTTGAACAAAAATGTCTAAGTCTCAAACGCCATATCGGATTTTTGAATTTTTACTTCAGATGCATGGTCAGAAACTTATAAAGCCCTAAATGTGAAATTTCATGAAATTTGAACAAAAATGTCGGTATAACAAGATCAATGATCCTTTGTTGTTTACCTCCTTCGATACTATGCGATAGGTTAGGCAGTGTATAGGAAGAAGAGGAAATCTATTAGGCCAGTCTGCCCAAAATTGGCACTCAAGTCGCAAGAAATTTGTCTGATTAACTAAAATTTGTGACAATTAATGTTCTCTAATATTTAATTTGAATTTCGAATTATAATCAGAAATCTTGAAAACCCGTCATATAAATGTTCATCTGTCTTACTCCCATTGGCATTTAATTTACTATTTATAAAAACAGGTAATGCTCCTTATTAATTTTTCATACTACAACATAAGAATTGAAAAAGTTCCTAAAAATATCGCCTTTAACAATGATTTTCATTTTTTTTTCCATTTTTTTGAAAACCAAGCTATTCACATTAAAAAGCCCACTGTAATTTCAAAAGCCCGAGGGCAAGGATTAATGTTGACCAGTTTGAACAAATTGTGGGTGTTGGGGGGGGGGGTTGGATCAGCAATAATCAAAACTTGAATTTTTACGGGTATAAATTTGGACTACCCTAGTACTCAAACTTTAAAAAGCTTTTAATTTGCAGCAAGCAAAGAGAGGTTAGTGACCAATCGGAAAGATTACAACGCAGTTAGAAAACACTGAAGCCATATGGGTCTCCTCGTGTACAGAAGACAGAAGAATAAACATTAAAACTTGAAGTTATATACAAATATTTTTTATTTTGTATCATATTTGATTAGAAACCGATTAGATTTCACTATAACGCAAAGATTTTTATATCCAAAAACTAAATAATTCTATTTCCAAAAACTTGCAGAAGGTTAAAGGTATCGTAGGACAAGAGTAACAAGCCTCAGAAAGTGTATATAAGTATAAAAATTATATGTATGGTCACCCTAATTAAACTTACCAACAAAATCCAGATGAACGGAAAATGCAAGAATTAGAATGTAGCTGGCGATCTTCATTTTTTCTCTTGGTATTAGATTTTTTTATACTATGAGCCTATCCGCACCGTGGAAATTTTTGCCACGAAATCAGAACTCCTGTTTTGTAAATAGGCTCTATGTGCGCATGCGTGATAAAGGCATGTAAGTCCTTAGCGACTCACTTGTAGATATTTCTGTTTGTGATAGGTAAACATCGAGAATGAAAAAATCACGTTATAGTCAAGAACTAAAGCTAAGAAAGAAGATCGTTTATTACTTTCATGTCAGTAAACATTTCGGTGATTGTTATCAGATCATATTTATTTAAATTTTCATGATCGCGTTTTTTGGATTTCATAGGATAACTGTGGACCCCATAAAATTTAATACATGAATTTTGAACAAATTAGATGAATTTTGAAAAAAAAAAAACATTATTTTTACTACGATAAAAAAACTCTTAACAATAACGTTATTTTTTTAACTATTTGGGTTAACAATGTAAATCACTCCTGATTATCTGGATTACTATTGATTATAAGCTAATTACTTGGATTATCTAAATTACTTCGACTTAAGTGGCACTAAATTAGTGGCACTAAATTAGTCGTTGGAAACGTCAACAGTCAGCGCCGTATGAACCACTTCTGTTGGATTTTTCTCCCGTTTTTGTCGCTCCCGCTTACTGCTCGCCCGTACTGCCCGCTTTTATCACTCGCTACTGGTGGCGACGCATTGTTGACACTGCTTATGTGCTGAGAAACTGCGTGGGCGAGCAGTTCTAGGAAGAACTAAATCAGTCGGCCTTATATTGGAGTTCTTGTGTACTCTGTATTAAAAAATATTTCATGAATTATCTGAATGTTATAAATTTTTAAACAAACAGTTGCATTAACAACCAGATAGTTGAACGTTCAAGCAAAACAAATGTTTACAAAAATAGCTGAACTTTCAATCAAATCGCGCAATTTTCAACTAAAAGAATAAGTCATCTGAAAAAAGGCATGTTCTAAAACGTAGTTTAACTCCAAACCAAGTAGTTCATTGTTCAACTGCAAAGACGAATTTTCAACCAAATACATGAATTTATACTCATCATGTTGAAGTTATATCTAGAAATGATCAATTTTTACTTTTAAAAATCAATTTCGAACCAAAAATGGAATAACACACAAGTTTAGTTACACAAAGTAATTCTAAAGAAAAAATAAATAAAAAAAGAACAATATAAGATTTGAATCTTTAACCAAAGAAATGATATTTATAAAAATTAACTTTAGAACAAAAATGAATATTATCGACCCTAATGCCAATTAAAAAATCTTCTTAACAACAAAGAATTGAGATTTTAATTAAAATGATGAATCTTGAACTGGAAATTGGAATTTTTAGTTAAAAAAATTAATTTCCAACCAAGAAAAAAAAAAGAATTTTTAATAAAAATTTGACATTTTCATCGCGCTTGCAAGTTTGAGCGCGCGTGCAGTGATGGCCAAACGCAGATATCTTTGGGATGAGTAGTATGTTGGGGGCTAATGAGAGGTTAGCGGGCACTTTTAAATGTGAAAATACACTTATTTTATTATTTGTCATAAAAATAAAAATTAATTTTTCGCGTCTGTAAAATTTAGTATATTAATTAGGGATTCAAGATTGTGTCTCATCACGTGTCTCGCACTATGCACTCAATTAATGTTCATATGTCCAAAAACCGAAATTTTCTATATTATGTTCAACTCTATTAAATTAAATGTGTATTATATTAATTTATGTACCTCAGTCCGGAATTTCTTATTCAGAAATTGCAAAATAAAGTATAAATTGTATTTTTTATGATCCTCTTAATATTTGTTTCTTATTTTACATTAATATATATTCGCAGTTACCCTGAAAAAAGGTCTTATTTTTACAATTAAAAAAAGTGCGGGCCGCGTCCTATCAAAAAATGGTATGTATCTAAGTTAGGTAAACAATTTTTTTATTGAACATTGTTTATTGTTTATTTGAGTCTATTTTAGGCAGAAAAGGGCATGTCAGGATAAGCATTTGAAAGTTGCCTCTGCCGAATCTGAATTTTGAGATGCAACCATCATTTTTTTCCTAAAATACTTTCAATTGTTTTGAACAATGTGTCCAAGTTTGAAATTAATTGAAGATGTAGAACAGGGTGAGAAAAATTAAAAATGTCGCCCAAGTGTGATCCCTATCCCTCTCCCTCTCTTGCTGTCATAAATTCCTGCTCCTGCCCCTCCCACTCCCCTGGAGCTATCTGTGTACCAGATTTCCCCTTGGAGGAGCGGGTTACCATTTGCTTTCCACAGATACCTGCTTAGGATGCAGTCCATCTATTTGCTTTTGCCAGGCGGCCCATGGCGTGTGCCGCTCTAGCGGTTATCGCAATATGTAGGGGTTCCTCACAGATCATGAATCATATCGCTGCTGTGGGCGTATTCCTCATTGCTCCAGTCAAATCCCTAAATGTTAGCGTTTGTAATCTTCCCAGCCTGTCCAGCATTAGTTTAAGTTCTGCCCGTGGCAACCAGACCACGCTCGCATGTAGGAGCCTGGGTTTTAGGACAGAGTAGAGCCATGCAAGCATTTTATGCCCTAGACCCTACGTCAACCCAAAGGCTCTCCTGTACATTCAAAAAGTCATGACAAATTTCCTGCATTGGGTCTAAAGGTGCTTTTCCCAGTTCAGCTTGCTATCTAGGATTACTCCCAGATATCTGACCGAATCTGAAAACGTCAGCTCCCCAGCACAGAATACAGGAGCGTCAACTTTCGGATTTTTATAATTTCTCGTTAAAATGATCAGGTTGGTCTTTTCCGGATTTACCGACAGCCCTGAGCTATCGCACCAGAGCACTACGATGTGCAGCGCCGACCTTATTAGGACCATCAGCGTTTCCAAATGATTCCCCTGACTAGGGTTACAAAGTCATCCGCATATCCCTGAGTATAGTACCCCAATTTATTAAGCCTTCGAAGAAGGTCGTCCATCACAATGCACCACAGGAGGGGCGACAGGACACCCCCCTGTGGGCAACCCCGTGGAGCTATTCCACTTACTAGGCCTTCACCCCATCTGGTTTCGATTCTTCTCCGGCGTAGCATGCTTCCTATCCAGCATACTAGCTGGTCCGGCACGCCACATCTCACGCTGAAAACCCGGGAAGTGAACCTCCATCAGGTGTTTCAGCGTTGCTTTTTCGTCTTCGGCAAACTCACTATTATCGAGCCTTATGAGCCCGAGGCGAGCTTCCGGATTTTTCGCCAGGATCTTGTGAGCCTCGCTGTTTCCGGAATGTTTTTCGATTCCTCGCAGAAGCCCCTCCAATCTTCCTGCTTATGCTTTCTTATATTTTTATTGTAGAGCCTGGCATGTTGGTGGGGGAAGTGAGAAGGTGTTTAGTGACAGGTGGTGAGAGCATTTTACGGAATTTGTGTGGAAGGTGTGAGTGGAGTGTGAGGGTGGAAGCCGAGGAGGTGAGTAGGATTGTGTGGGGTAAATGGGGGAGATAAAAAGTAAGTTTCAGCGTGCGTGTGAGGTGGGATTTAGTGGGATAAGGAAAGTGAGGTTAGGTTGGCAAGTAAGTAAAAAAAGTAAAAGTATAATAAAAAAAAGGGAAATAAAAGGAAAATTTGGCGGCGAAAGACTCCAACATTCTGCAGAAACATCTGTCGGTTGCGGAAGGTACTGCATGGAGAGGTCCCAGTTACCGGCGGCAGAGCGGGAGGTGGAGAGCGACAGTACTGGCAGTGCTGGTAGTTAAACTGATGATGAGGGAATTTTCCACAAGCCACGACGGCCAACAGCGCGTGGCCTGTGTCGAGCGGTGCGTCGGGGAGAGGGAGAAAGCGGAACGGTGGGAAAGAAGGAAGCGAGAAGGTAAGGGAGAGAGAGACTAGCGCAAGTGACGGGGATGATCTCTTGAAGAGGAAGAGAGACAGCCAAGAGAGTCCGGAGAAAAGCGAGGTCGAGAGCCCGTTTAAAAAAAGCGGGATAACAAGTAGGTTACCCCCCAAAAAATGAACGTAAGGGGGACCAATGAGCAGATGGAAGGCATGAGGGAGGACTTGAGAATCAGAGATGAGAAATGGGAAAAGGAGGTGAAAGAGGTGTGTGAGAGAGAGAGAGAGAGAGAGAGAGAGAGAGAGAGAGAGAGAGAGAGAGAGAGAGAGAGAGAGAGAG
>CAKNYM010051153.1:81557-130474 GCA_932195095.1 Andricus curvator | reverse complement strand
GAGAGAGAGAGAGAGAGAGAGAGAGAGAGAGAGAGAGAGAGAGAGAGTAGATGGGTTAGAGAAGGAAAGAAAAGTAAAAGAAGTTAAAATAAAACAGATGGAAGAGGAGATTAGGGTGTGGAAAGAAAGGACGGAAAAAGGCTTGAGAAGGTGGAGGGCAGGACGGAAGCGGAAATAGGAGACGGGGGTATTGGGGACGAGATTAAAGGTATTTGGGAGAGGGTAGGGAATATGATAGAAGAGAAAGTGGGAGAGCGTAGGAATGAAAAGGTGGAGAGGGCGGATAGGGAAAGGATAAGGGCAATGGAGTTGAGAATGGAGAGAAAGGAGAAGACAGACAGGAGAAATAATATTGTAATAAGAGGATTAAAGCTGAAGAGCGGTGAAGAAAGGGAGGGCGTGGAAGCGCTGCTACAGAGCATAGGGTGGGATAAAGACAGGGTAGGGAAAGTTAAGTTGGAGGGGAGAAAGGAGAAAGAAGTGGCGGCTGTGGAGTTGGAGAGCTAGGAAGAAAAGTTGGGGGTAATGCGAAATAAAAATAGGATAAAGGATAAGGAAGTTTTCATCGATCACGATTTGACGAGAAAGGAAAGGGATGTACAGAGAATGCTGTACGACAGGGCTAGGAGGGAGAGGAGTGAAGGGAGATCGGCGAAGGTAGGATATCGGAAAATGAAAATAGACGAGAAAATGTGGGTGTGGGACGAGAAGAAAGAGGTGTTGAAGGAAGTGCAGGGGAATTTGTTTCATAGGAAGTAGGGGGGTGGGGGTAATGCAGGGTAGAGGAGTTGTGAAGGTGCTTTACTGGAACGTAGCAGGGGTAAAGAAGAAGGATGAGGAGTTCTGGAGGTATATCCAGAAATTAGATGTGGTGGGGCGGGTAGAGACGTGGGTGGAAAAAAAGGAATGGGGTAGAATAAAGCCAAATCTTCCAAGGGGGTATAGGTGGTGGCTCCAGGAGGCGGTCAGAGTGAAGAAGAAAGGAAGGGCTAGTGGGGGAATTGTAACGGGGGTTAGAGATGGATTAGAGGGAGAAGCTCACGGAGAGAAAGAGGGGGAGGGAGTGCAAATGAGGGAAGTAAAGATAGGAGGGGTAACGTGTAAGTTTGTGACAGTGTAAAATAAGGATGGGATGGAAAGAATTAGAGAAAGGGTGAAAGACCTGTTAGGTGAAAGAGAGGAGGGTATGGTGGTACTGGGTGGGGACTTTAACGCGAGGATGGGGAGGGAAGGGGGCCTTTACAGGGAAGGGGAGAGCTTCGAAAGAATTCGAAGGGTAAGTTAATGAATAAGGAGGAGGAGATTCTAAGGGACTGGATGAAGGATAGAGGCTGGGCGGTGGCAAATGGTGTGGCAACTGGGGACGAAGAGGGAGAATACACATATGTAGGTAAGTTAGGGGTATCGGTGATAGACTATGTAGTCATGAATATGCAAGGGTGGGAGATGAAGAGATTCGCAGTAGATGGGAGGGTAGAATCAGACCATCAGCCATTAGGGTTGTGGATAAGGGGTGAGAGCGGCGGAAGGCAAGGTGGGGAAGAAGTGTCGACGGGGGAGAGGGTTAGCTGGACGAGGGAGGCGATAGATATGGGAGGATTTAAAAGAGAAAGTGAAAGGGTGCGTGCAAAAGAAGGTATTCAAAAAGAAGAAGAAAGGAATGCTGAAGCCGTGGTGGGATAGAGAATCTAAAAAGATGAAAAGGAAGGTGAAGAGGAAGTATATGAAGTGGAAAGAGGGTACTGCGAAAAGGGACGAGTACGTAGAAATGAGGAAGGGGTTTAGATTGATGTGTAAGTAGAAAGAACAGGAAAAGGAGAAAGAGCTGGAGGAGTTAGGAAATGTTAAGACAGAGGGGGACGTCTGGAAAATAATAAATAGGTTTAGGAAGCGTAGAGTAGGGATAAGCGAGAAGATAGGGAGTGAGGAGTGGAGGGAGTTTTTTAAAGAATCATTTCAGGGCTTGGATTCAAGGAAGAGATATGATGGGAGTAGAAGAACGGGGGAGGCAGAGATGGAGGAGTTGAATGACGAGGAGATAGAGAAACAGATAAGGAAGTTAAAAAGGTCAAAATCAGCAGTGCTGGATGGGGTAGAGAACGAAGCATGGCTGTTTAGTACACAAGAGATTAGGGAAAGGCTGAAGGAGGTTGTGAAGAAAGTATGGAGGGGGGAGAGATTCCCACGAGGGTGAAGAGAATGGTTAATAGTGCCCCTGTATAAGAAAGGAGATAAGGATAGGCAGGAAAATTATAGAGGGATTACGCTTATGAATACGGCGTATAAAGTATACGCGATGGTGGTGGCGTAGAGGCTGCGGAAGGATGTCGAGGGGAAAGGAATATTGCCGGAGACGTAGGCGGGCTTCAGGGCAGGTAGGAGTACTATCGACAATATCTACCTTCTACAGCACGTGGTGGATAGAGAATTAGCGAAGGAGGGGTCGAGTGTGTACGCGTTTTTTGTGGATCTAAAAGGCGCGTTTCCGTCGGTGGATAGGGGAAGGTAGTGGGAGGCGATGGAGGATAGGGAAGTAGAGAGAGGGCTGATCGAGAGGGTAAGGGAGATATATGAAGAGACCAAAGATAAGGTAAGAGAAGGGCAGGGGATTTCGGAGGGATTCTGGATGGATAGGGGGTTAAGGCAAGGGTGTCCGCTTAGCCCAACGCTATTTGCGATTTTAATTGCGGAATATTTTTATTGTATTCACACTGGGCAGCCTTATAGATGTCTCAGTCTGAAGGCAATTTAGTTCTATTTGCCCTATTGCACAACATTCTTGTCTTTTTACGGAGCCCCTCCAGGTGGGTCTTCCACCATTCTGCTCCTTTCCTAGACTTAATTGTGCTTGTTGGGCAATTGTTCTCATATAATGTTGTCAGAGCCCTTCGCAGAAAATCCGCGGCGTGCTCCAACTCAACAATGGTACCATAGCTTGTGGGGAATTTCGCAAGCCTCCCTTTGAGTTCCTCTCTATATGAGTCCCAAAGTATCATCCCGATTCAGAATCTCCAGCCCTGTGCCCGCTATGTATTCAATTGAATATCTCCCTCTGTCATTGATGTTTGTGCTTCCCCAAACCGCGTGGTTAGAGTTTGCATCACAGCCCAACAGCAGAGGAATCTTGAATCAATAAATACCTCTAGCCTTTCTCCGCTACTGCCCTTGAGTCTGATGTTAATAACGGTGAGATCTCCAGAACAGAATTTAGTCACCAAGATCGCATCCATACCCTTGACGGCTATGCATGCCCTTGACGTTTTTTCGCGTGGCCTCTTATATATGGAGCCACATCCTCACAAGCCACAAATTCTTTTCCTGTATAATCAGGGTTCTTGGATTAGGGCGAGTCCTGTCTGCACCATTGAAAGGCTAGTTCGGGACACCTCTGGCCGCTTCTGGGCCCCCTGCGGATCCCAGTTGGGTCACTCGGAACGTAACCCTAGTCGCCCCTAGATAGGGTTGATAATCTAGACCCGCAAGGGCTCTGATTGAGGTTTTGGGAAGACCAACGACTAGAATCCAGCCTCTCCCCTCCGGCCTGGATCCCTGCCTGTCGGAAAACACCTTCCAAGAATCAGTTCGTAGAGACGGATTTTGAAAGCTTAGACGCCTCAGAACAGTGGTCGGACACTTCGGGGTTGCCGGGAATCAGTACGGTCGCTCTGCGGTACCTTTGCAAAGACTCGGTCCCCTTGACTTCCAAGTTTAAACCTCCTTTAAGCCTAAACCAGATGTCCGCGGCCTCCACAACAATGGCCCCCGACCTGATGAAAATGTCGTTGAAGCTGTGGTCGCGTCCCTCGCGAGGTAACGCGCCAATCCCTTTAGAGGTTTCATCCCTCAGCCTGTCCAAATCCTCGAGAGTTATACAGTTATCAGGATAACCCGACGCAACGACAACTCTCACCAGGGCGTTGTTAGCCATCTGCGAGAAAGTAAGGCCCTGTGTTACACGAGACTTCTGCCGTTTCAACTCCCCGTTGGGGGAAGTTTCTCCGGAGTCTTTCTTCCTCTTGCCTATGAAATAAGCCTGTGGAGTTGCTCCGGGTAAAGTTTTAGCAGCCACTGCCCCCTGTGAGGATCCTTGGCTGCTGTTTGCGAAACGCGCATTGCGGGCTCTCTTCCTTTGTGCTCCGCAACGGTTCCTCTACCTTACGGAGAGTTCCGTTAGCTGCATTTCTACGGCTTCGACAGAATTGTCTCCACCATCATCCCTATTTCGCACCGCCTCTGGTGGGTTGCCCCCTACGGAGCCTCCCACTTTTGGCGGTGGGTTAGATGAGGGTCCCGAAACGAAAGCCTCATAGTTTACATATATTTTTTTGGGATTTATTTTGGTCCCACGAGTAGCTAGGATTTCAAGGATTTGTTGACCCTGGTGCCATTCAGCTTTTGACACGGTGATCACATCTTAGCTTGGGAGCATGAGAACTCCCGCTCTCGATATTCCAGGGAGCTATGCCATAACCTCCTAGAAGGATCGCTCTTTAGTTTAAGTCTCACCGACCAGAGTCTGTCAGTTCCTCAGAGTAGCCACACCTCGCGATGCAGCCCCTCAGGTTCACCTATTCCAGATCTGTGGTCTAATGAGCACCGTAAGCCCTCCCACCAGCTACAAGGTCCCGCGATCCCTAGGGAGGGTGTTCACGATCATACTCATGCTACTTCTAAAAACAAGAACCGTGACGAGCAAGCGCACTTAGAAGGAACCTTTATGGTATACAAAGCTGCAAGGCGTGACGAAAAAATGCAAATAGCACTTAAACAAATATCTGTTCCAAGCCCAGAATATGACCCTTGATTTGTTTTAGGAATCAGCCATTTTCTTGAAAAATCGTCTTTTTTGGCTAAATTCAACTATTTTGTTAAAAACTAATCTATTTTGTTGGAAATGCAATATTTTTACTTGAAATATTAGGAATTTTAGGGTTTCAGACTGAATCATATAAAAGGTGTCCAGACAAATTTCACTGAATTTAATTGAACCAATTTTAATGTATAACAATTAAAAGCATTCTTTTAGAATTAGATAGAATTAAATACGTGAGTCGTGATTTTAACTTAAAATTCAATATGAAAATCATTTATAATGGCATATGAAAATACAGTCAACGAAACAAGTAATTCTGGTGATCCTACCGAACAATACGGAAAAGAAAAACCCGTTCAGAATCGGATGTCATTTCCGAGTGACATATTTATTACTCAATTCGAATTTCATTCTAAATATACACTCCAAGTTCCATGTAATAACAGTTTCGGGGGCTGCCTCGCACTGGCCTTGTTACTGAATCGGTACTCTCGAAACGTGAACAGTCAGGGCTGCCTGAACAGTTTTCAATTGAAATGCATAATATTGCGCAATATACTCGACTGAGTACTCGTGCACTGCGGCCCTTCCGAGGCGGGAGTCCCAACCGTTTTTCTCCCTGTCCGCCGAGAAACTGCGTGGTTCAGCAGTTCTAGGAATTACTAAACTAGACCGGCTTCTATGGGACCTGGAGTGTATATATAGTTATTGACTTGCCGAAATATATTGCGTTTCTTTAATTTACTTTAACTTATTTCTAATTCCTTTTCAATTAAGTTTTTATTAATTATCATCTTAGTTATTTTGATGTTTAAATTATAAAATTGAGGATGTGAACAAATAACTTTTTAGGTAACTTGAAGTTACATTATCTAGTAACTGTAACTAGTTAGTGAAACAAAAGTAACTTACTCAACACTGATGTAGAATCAATAGTATTTTCTTGGGTGGGGGGGGGGGGGCGTTCGAGCTTGCATTCGGTGCAAATATACGGGGTGTTGTAAAAATATTAGAAACTAATTTGTGGAATGTTGCGAAATCACCAAAAAATGCCTAAGATATAACAAAGGTGTATTGTAATGTAATTATTTATTTTAAATGAAGCAAAATTTAAAACTGAAATACAATATTGTTCGTGATTCAAACTCAGATAAAAATCCAATAAATATACCTATAAAATTAATTGACCCAGATGGTCAAAGAATTGTTCACTTATGAGGCAATATTGCACTGTGAGGTTCAGAAAAAGTTTGGAAGAAAACTTAATCCGATGCGCAGTAGTACTCTACGACACCCAAGGAGGCGCAGTAGTTTTTTGTATGTCCGGAGATATAGTAGGAGGGCCAAGGAAGCTACTGCGCAACCGCAAGTGCCATAGAACGCAAATCTTCACGGAATTTTTTTGCTCTCTGGGGAATAGTTTTTTGAAGAAAAGGGTCTTCGTTATACAAATATAATTCTAAAAATTCTAAAGATTCTAAAAAAAAATTAAAGAAGATTATCGAAGAATTCATATGAGTCGCAAAAAATTCTGGAAAATTTAAATAAAAGTTGTTTTATCTCCGAGGATTTTACAAAATATTGGGAAATTTTTTAGTCAGTTTAAAAGATATTACGACTCTTAAAAGATTAGAAGAATTTTACAAATATTTCATAAATTTCTGCAATCTATTGAAATGTTTTGAAATCTTTCTGAGTATTATCTTAAAATTCATTTTTCAACATAAAAAATCATTTCAGATTTCCCTTTTAGGTAACATTTTGAAATATTTCCCAAATTGCTCATAGAATTCGGTTTTCAAAATGAAAAATCATTTGAAATTTTCCCATACATTTTAAGAAAATTTTATTATTTTCTTGAAACCATTCAAAATTCTTAAAAAGCTTCTGCATTTTTTTTCTAAATCTTCGAACAGCTACATTTTGTCAAAACATTTTTTAAATCCTCACCAAAATGCAGTTATTTTCAAATATTTTCAAAAATTCTGAATATGTTTTGAAACATTTTAGTTTTCCTAAAATCTTCAAGATCCTACAAAATTAAAAAAGTGTCTTAAAATCTTCCAGATTTTTTTTTCGACATATTTTGAAATCTTCAAAATTTAAAATTAATCATTTAAAATAAAACCTAAATATGACAGTAATGGTAATTTTTATTGTTATCAGTAGAAAAATTTTAAAAACAGAATTATTTTCCAATATTAAAAAAATTTATATAAATTACAATTTTATATTTTATGAATGATATTTAGAAATATTTAGAAATAAATTGTATGATGCAATAAAATTACTTTGTGTGGAATTTTTTTTAGATTTTCAGATAGGACAAAAAAATAACCTCACGTAAACATTTTAACAACGTAGAATGACTAATACTGTGTTTTTAAATACTCTTAACCTCAATATTATTCGAAAAACAGTATTTGGGGTATCCAAAAGTATTCAGAAAAATATTGTCGCCACTGGATACAGAAAGGGATTCAGATTAAGAGAGAACTTCTATTGCTACGGGAATTCAAATTCGAGGACGAAAACAGTATCGAAAAGAATTCAATAATTGTCGTCATCATTGAACAGGAAGTTTTCGAATACTTTTCAATGCAAGCCTTCTTATCGAGAATATAATATAAATGAAGGAATTTTTTGTCTGTCCTTATTTATTTTGTTCGAACAAATTTTGGGCTAGTTTAAATGCATCTGTTGTTTAAATTAAGTAAAGGTCCCTGAGTAAAGGTAAAGGTACCCTGAGAAAAATGTTTCGTTGACTGAAAAAAAGTTTGGTTACCCCGACCAAATGTTCTGTTTGTTACAGAAGCAACAAAATCGTCTTGTTGAGCCAACCAAATTATTTTGTTGAAGCGTTTGGTTGAACGAACGAAATAGTATATTATGCACCTAGGGGAAAAAGTGCATCTCCCCCTTGGCGCATACGATATTTTTTATAACAAAGGGATGATTTGAGACATTTCTCGAAATATAGTCATGATTTCAGTCCATATTAGATTTTCAGTGAAGATTCATGAAATTTATGTTAACTTATTCCAAATTATCAAAAATTCAATGAAAAAATTGCCGGAAATGTTTGGTAATTTACGGTAATTTTAGAGGTGATTTATGGTAACTTGCCATAAATTTCACAAAATTCAATTTAGACATGTCTTTGAATTTGCGTAAATTTATGGAAATTTTTGGTCATTCATGGTAATTTTACAGAGATATATGGTAACTTATTATAAAGTACCCAAAATTCATTTTCAAAAATTTCCATAAATTTCCCGAAATTTATGCAAATTTTCGGTCATTTATGGTAATTTCACCGGTTAAAATAGTAACTGACCATAAATTACCCAAACATCATTTTCAAAGTAATTCAAGGTAATTTTACAGGTAAATATGTTAACTTACCATACATTACCCAAAATTCATTTTTGAAAATTTCCATAAATTTCCGGAAATTTATGAAAATTTTCGGTAACCTACCGTAATTTACGGCAATTTGAGCTGATAATCGTAAAATGCGAGCTCATAGATGTTTAATTTTCATTATTCACCTCGGACATCACTTTTCAGTCCCTAGGAAGTGAAAAGTAGAGCTTTAGCCCCGCTTCATAGGCGTCGAAAAGGGCTGAAATCATGCATGTGCCATAAAAAAGTTTTTTACGCACAACCAAATTTTTTTGTAGATTGAACAAACTTATTTGGTTGAATCAACCAAATATTCGTTATCTCGAAAGAACTATTTCTTAGGCTGAACAAAAATTTTGTAGTTTTTACAAAATGCTTTTGTTGAACGAACCAAATATTTGTAATCACAACATAAAGCAAACTTTCTAAGCACAAACACCGCCTTTCGTAAATAACTTTTATATTATAAGCATTTACGTGTGAGAAAAGTTCTTCTTTTTTTAGAAAGTAAAAAAAAAACAAAAAAACTATAAACTATAAAGTACTATTTGATTCAAATTTCGTCTTTTTGTTGAATTCAACTATTTCTGATTAAGGATGAGAATCTTACTGATTTGAAATGTCAACTATTACATTTTTCGTCGAGAAATTAATCTTTTTTGTTTAAGAATTCAAGTAAATGGTTGGGAGTTGAAATAATTTTGACAGCACATTGTTGACAGAATAAGGGTACTATGGGGACGGCGACTGACACTTGTGGCCGCTAGGGTCGCTAGTGCGTGTGGAGATACACAAGACGACGGTTCCAACGGTGGTAACTGTCTGCTATTTGAATTATATCAGTCCTTCATAACGCAGCGTTGAGGTTTTAGCTTGAAGCATTATTTTCGAAATACCAGATGTGCATGTGGCATTTGTGTGTAAAAATGAATGACCAAATCGCTTCACAAATAACAGAAAAGTAAGGAAACTGAACATACTGCCTTGTGCCTGCGTACAAGGTATATCTCCACTCACCGTGCTGCCCCCTAAGCTGAGCTTGACAAATCGCCGTCCCCATATGACGCTATGGCAAATTTTTTCCAGTACATTTGTATGCGCTTGGATGCGCCGACTCGAAAAGAAAGATCACAATCAATCCGCCAGCAGCAAGGCACACTTCAAATTTTCCGCATGTGACGTCAGAGGTGAATAATGGGCCACTTCTCTCCCTCTGACGTCACATTAGTCTGAAAACTGCCACTTCCATCCTTGTTTACAGGGGTAGAAGAGGCCTATTATATACCTGTGTTATAAAAAGAAACTTTTTGATTTACTTCTGAAAAAGACTGGCTGGATATTATATTTTAGTTCTACATTTTCTTTAAATTGTATTAATAGTGGGGAGGATTCCCGTTTACACGGTTTTTAAAATTTTTACGTGAAAAGATGTTTTGATTGGGCGTGTGCCACCTACTGGAATTTCTTTGATTTCTTCTGGTGTCAATAATGTAACCGTACCACTTTGCATGTTTATTTTCGCTCGTTTATCATTAGACGAATATATTCCGGCAAGAAAATTAGTACTCTCCAATATTGCAAAGACGTCTCCATCGGATGTTGATATAATAATTTGTTTGCTGATTGGCATAGGCACATAGAGATCTTTTCCTATTCTCAATTTAAGTGATTTATCGGCAGGAAAAGTGTATTTTCGAAGTTCGAATATCCGAAGTGGATTCGTTTTGGAAGTAAGCCGAATGAATGTAAGATTTGCAAGTCCACATCCATTTTTGTGATAACCAGGAAGCCTGGTGGGTGGAACCTTGAGCCTAGAACGAGGAGGAGGTCTTGAATGAGTAGACCTGGCAGGAGGAAGATGCTCTGTAGGAGAAGACCTAGTAGGAGGACGAGGATTTGAAGGAGAAGATCTATCAAGAGAATAAAGGCTGGCAGGAGGATACTCGGCAGGATGTAACTCGGCAGGATGTAACTCGGCATAACGAAATCCGTCAGGTTCAAATTCAGAAGGAGGAAACCATGCAGGATCATACTCAGCAGGAGGAAGACTGGCGTGATGAAACCCGTCAGGTTCAAATTCGGAAGGAGGAAACCATGCAGGATCATACTCAGCAGGAGGAAGACTGGCATGATGAAACCCGGCAGGATCAAACTCGGCAGTAGGAGACCTGGACCTAGACCTGGACCTTCCAGGAGAATGATGTCTGTCAGGAGAATAAGAAGTAGCCACACGAGGAAGACTAGGAAAATGGGCCTCTTTACGTAAACCCTCGGACTGTGAACTCAACTCTGCAACAAGAAACAGAGGATTACATTTTCCCAAAGTACATGAAGCAAAATGTTAAAATGTCTAGTTATAAAATTTTTTGGCAACTTCGAACCGGCAGATCAATAATTCGAAAGAAACTGATCAGAAAAATGTAATTTTATATTAAACAAATTAGGCATGATACATTTACTGGTATATTAACTTATTTAAATACTTCTACAGAAAATAATATATAAGCTATAAACAGTTATTCAAAAACATCTAAAGCTTTTTTGCGAAGAAAAAATTCAAAATGTTGCGGTTAATGCTTATAATGAAATTGAAACTATTTTAATTCAATTGAATCTTATATTACGGTGGCCCAAAAAAACAAAAGTTCGAAATATCTTTGACGGCACCTCCCCCCCCCCCCCCCTTACGCAGCTCAGCCACATTTTGTTAGGATCACAAAAAAAGTGAGTATGTGTTTTTGAAACGAAACTTCTTATGGCACACCCCGAGACACGGGAATAAGGGGGAGGTGGGGGGGGGGGGGTCTTTCTGCAGAATGTAAACCAGACGTGAGTGTCGAAATTAATGCATGGAATCAATGGAGTTCCCGAAATTCATAGAATTCACGGAATTCACGGAATTTATGTAATTAATGGAATTCAAAGAATTTCTTGAACTCCTTCAAATCATCAAATTCCACTTGAATATTCTTTCGAAGTTTCACTTCTCTTATCCGTCCCCGAGACACACACTTTGTTTTTGCTGTGTAGTGTATCTGAAACGAGTTACATCAAAAAGAATGTTACTTACCCCACACAGCATATTGGTTTGGTTGGCTCGAAGAAGATCGGTCTGAAGAAGAATGGCTCGCAGAAGGTTGTTCACCCTGACGAATGCGCAATTTCTGCAACCGAGGAACTCTAGTAGGTGAGTCGCCCTGCGAACTTAATTCTGCAAGAACAAGTAGAAATGGATGCATTTTTATTTTTGAATACTCAAACTGAGAAAAACTTGGAATGGAAGTGGCAGTTTCAATGTTTCAAACCTATGTATTGTGACGTTTCAGAATTTACAATGACCAAAAGTTAGTCGTGAACATGAAATAAATGGATCTCTAGCATTTCAGGGACCGCATGATGCTCTACAGCTCAGTTCGTCAACATTTTTATAACTTAATTTAGGCTTTTTCGTTTTTATTTTTATTTTCATTGTATGTTTTGCTTTTTCGGAATCAATATCATCGACGAACAACAAGGGAATTCGAGAACTTTAGGACATTTAGCTCTGACTACTACTTCAAGATGAGGAGAGGCAGGATTCAAATAGTCGTGCTATCGCCCGCCATATTCTATTGCCGCCAACCTAACATCTATAGCCTCTCGAGATCAATCATTGCGCAGATGCCAAGAAGCTAAATTGCTCTAGACAAGCTTCAAGGGTTCCACAGACTCCTCTACGCAGCGTAGAACACTGCAAAGATTCTGGAAACGAAAATATTTCAATGTCGACACCCGCTATACGAGAGGTATCTCTTTAGCTCAGGCACGAGTGGAGTTGAGCTGGATGAGAGATGTCGTGAGGATAGCGTCATAAAAAGCTTTCCGTAAGCCTTCAGCTTTTGTACGTGTGCGAAATACCAGTTTAAATTCAATAAAGTGTGCACGCTTTAAATATACTCGTAACTGTTCAGAAGTTATTCCTAGAAGAAAATGTCAGATTGAAACACATATACATATACCATATTGTTACTAGAGCAAGATTCTTTCTCGAGTTACCGGCGAGTCTACTAATCAGTGTTGTGTATAAATCGTGTAAAGAGATTAAGGACTACGATTTAAACTTAAGCTGTTGAAGGCGAGCATTAAAACATTGTAACGAAGTTATTCTTTCAATAGAATGAATTAATTTGGTCATACCGTCCAATAAAAAAGCAATGGATTCAGATGTCAAAGAATCATAATTTCATTTGTCAATTTTAAAACCAACGTACGTTTCGACTTTTTATTGCAGGTCTTCTGCTAAGGTAAATATAACCTGTAGTAATATTGAGAAATCAAAAACATTACAATTCATTGCTATTCCATTAGAAACATAATTTTTGGATTGAGCCAAAAACTAGTTTTTTTTTATAACAAAGTTTAAAAGAAAATGGTCCTTATTTCAAATGAACCAAGATTAGAACAGTTTGTCCTACCAAAACACAATACTTCGTTTGGTTCTAAAAATGTAGTTGAATTTATAATATTGAAGCCTCTTTAAATTTTTTGAGGTTTCAATTCAATGTTTATAATGTCTGTCTTAACTCATTCCAATCTTGGTTCTTTATAAATAAGGAATATTTTCTTTTAAACTTCATTGTATGAAAACTTATTTTTGGTTCACTCCAAATATTATGTTTCTTATGAAATAGCGACGAATTGCAATATTTTAGGATTTCTCATTATTACTACAGGTTATATTTATCTTTCAAGAAGACCTGCAATGATAGGTCGAAACGTATGTTGGTTTTAAAATTGACAAATAAAATTATATCAAGCTTCTTGAGTGTCTGGAGGTGTATCCGAGAATAGTGAGATGCATGAAAGAGCTGATGCTATCGTGGCGGACAAGATTTGTCATAATATCTCACAAAAGACAAGTGACCACCACCTATGTCACATATAAGTGGGGGGTCTTCCTATGTGGCCCGCCGAACAGAAGAGAATATAAGGTCAACCACCTTTTATACATGGACGGTCTTAAACACTTTGCCTCTTCAAAAAAAGACCTTGACATCCTTGTTCTGGCGGTAAATAGGTACTCTAAAGCAATTAACATGAGCTTGACAGGACAAGTGTGCCTGCGTAGATCTCACCAGAATACCCGAAAAGGCTACTGTTCAGCCGGAACATTGGCAAGAAGTGGTGAACAGCAGGACATCATCTGCGCCAGCCGCAAATGTTTGGACTGGGAGCCCCCAGCTGACCACTTTCACAAGAATACCACGGCGGCGCATCAATTTTCTAACCCATCCTGATGAGTATTTGATGCGCTGCCAGTAACTGAAGACGACCTTAGACAACAAAGGCGTCAGATAATAGACGGGAACCTGCTCCCTAGAAGAACTGTCAACCGAATAAGATCTGAGGTTGAGAATTCATTCCAAAAAGAGGATCAAGTGGACGCCGGAAATTAATGGAGACGTGATCAGATGTCACTTCCCGAGCTCGCCCATAGAGTGATTGAACAACATATTGCTGATCAATTAAGATCCATTAGGAAGCGCCAACTTCCTAGCAGGTCGACTGTCTCATGGTCGACACTCGTTAGGCTCATTGAAGAAAGCCTGCGTCTTATGGCGTGCTTCACTGATTCCATCCTAGAGTTCGCAGATCAAGATCCAACAATGAGAAATGGTCTGCCGAAATTTAGAGTCAAACAGAACCTTCTCCGGTTAGTTGGCGGATTGAACACTGAAATACTGCTTCTGTTCTTGCAGAAGGATATAGGCTTGCTACAGACTCTTGCATATTGCGCTGCGGTCGCGTGTGCCAGGAGATTAGCATAGAACTCAGATTCAACAACTATGCCCCAAGAAGGGTGTCACACGCTCCATGAGTCTTTCGATTTCGAGGCAAGATTAGAAAAATTGGACCGAAACTGGGACGGTTGTACCAATTTCGAAAGGGCAATCGGTCTCAGAGAGTGACTCGCCACGTGAAGGAGATGCTTCGTCCACATAACATCAGTTCAAGAACATCTACGAACCTGGACGAAGTGATTGACTATCTTAAACAAAGGCTCACGGCCTTTTCAGCGCGACTGCGACGATTCAAGAGAGAGAGACTACTAGAAGGAATGACAATAGCACTTTTTTGGCAGACGAAAGACGTTTCTATCACGGACTTGCAAATGGCAAAAACAAGACTCAAAATTATTGTGAACCACCTAGGGTGAACCACCTCAGCCTCCGATGTAACTCGTATCCTAAAGAGGGCTAAGAACTAGAAAGCGCACTTCAAAACATCTTGGAGAACCCAGATCACTTGCCCTCTTTCATGATGCAGGACGTAACGTATATGATACCCAAAAAGGTAGGCTACATTGACAACCAACAGGCGTTTCCCTCAATACCCCACGATTATTTACTTGAGTTCCGTAAGACATATACGATCTGTCCTCTCGTCATTCAATTTCTGGATCACGCTATGGACACATGGGGCACGAGGAATAAATGTCCTTATCGTGGGGTGATGAGGGATACCCGGTCCTTGCCCATTAAACGAGGAATCTTCCAAGGTGATTCATTCAGCGCACTATGGTTTTGTTTAGCATTGAACCAAATAAGTTGGACACGCAACAACACGTCCTATGGGTTCAAAATTGACGTATGAGTGGCTGAGTCTCAACTCACTCACCTCCTGTACATGGACGACATAAAGTTTTATGCAAGCTTAGTGTCGAAACCGAACAGCCTACCTAATATCTTGCTGCAGTTTTGCTATGGCATCATGATGTCTCTGGGTTAGGACAAATGCAGAAAGCTGCATTTGTATCTTGGAGAGCGAAATGCTTCACTGATACTGGAAGACCGTTCCATGACTGAGGCGATGGCAAAGGCAATTAACACCTATGCCATTACTGACTAACATACTCCTTCGATTAACATCTCAATTGCTCAATGGCGAGGAAAACAGATGCATAAGCAACACTTCGAAACATTAGACCTTCCCTGAGAGGATAGTGATGCTTCAAACCTTTGGTTAAAGCTAGGAGAACTCTTTCCGGAGACGGAAGGATTTGTCGTTCCCATCTACGACCGGGTAAGCAAGACGTAGACTTACCAAAAGCACATCCTCAGTATGGCGGCAATTATTTGCAGATGCCGCCTTTGTGAAGATCCTAATGAGAAACATTTTTAATACCAAAAGCGTATTATAAGCAAGAACTTTGCACTCTCTGTATCCTCTCCCTCAAGGTCGCACTCACGTGCTGTAATACCGTCTGATCTAGATACTGTGGAAGTGATTGACTTCATAGCATTAAAAAAGATGGTCCAAGCCGATCTTCCCAAATACTAAGGTATTATCGGAGTCTGAATGAAATTTGTTCGCCAAATCTCATAAGTCCTAGAGCAGAGATTCTGATGCCTCCGCCGGTGGGATGGTTTCATTGTAATAATCATTAACTCCAGAAGAGTTCAGTATTAATAACGAGAGGTATCCCTTCTTTTCGATTCTTAGGGCATACTTGGCTAAGTTCTGAAGGTACACAGGTTTAACTCTACTAGATTCCGAATTAGTTCTACGCCATTTGCAGCGAACTCTGTCTCTAGGTCTAGATATATTTCTTACTGAATCCGAGAACCATGGCGGCTTTAGTCTAGTTTTGGTTCGCTGCTTCATTGCATGCCTACTGATCCACACGCTTAAAATCCCTACCCACTCGGAAATTATCTGGAGAGAGAGAGAGAGAGTAACATTTTCTTCCGGTTCACATTCCCAGCCTCAATTACATTGGCCTTTATGTCGCCTAGACAGCTGGAGTGATCAGATTCAGCTATATTGGATTTCATAATTTTGACTCTTCAATTGCCAAACGCTGCCTTTCTCTCGTTGGCGCACTGAATCTACTATTTATAAAATATCCGGTAACGCTCCTTATTACTTTTTCATACTACCCAAAAATTATTCAAACAGATGAAAACTGTTTGAATAATTACCCAATATGTTAAACAAAAAATATCACCCTTGGAATTCATCAGCTGTATCATTTATATTGAAAAATAAAAACTTTCACAATTTAAAGGGGGGAAGAAATTGCTTAAGCAAATAATAATTGTTTAAACAATAGGCATTTTCCGGGTCCAATACAAGGGGTTTAGGTTCGTTAAAATTAATAGTTATTGGGTATGAATTATTTCCTAAGGATTCCTTAAGAGGCGACTAAACTTTAATTTATAAAAAGATAATAAGCAATATTTGTTTTTTTAATATGTCGAAAACCAAGCTATTCACATTGAAAAGCCCATGTTGATTTCAAAAGCGCGGGGCACGGGTTAATGTTGACCACTTTGAACAAATTGCAGGGAGTGGTAGGTCACCAAAAATCGAAACTCAAATTTTTGCAGGCATAATTTGGACCACTTTAGTGCTCAAACTTTAAAAACTTTAGTTTGCAGCAAGCAAAGAAAACTTAATCACCAAACGGAAAGATAACAGCGCATTGAGAAAACGTGTGGCAACAAACTTGATGAGAAACCGATTAGATTTCTCTCTGACCCAATGTTTATTCTATTAAGCAACCAAAAAATTGTATTTACAAAAATTAGCAGAAGGTTGAAGACGTAAAACAAAAGTCGCGAGCCTCAAAAAGCGTATATAAATCGAAAAATTATAAGTATGGTCACCCTAATTAAACTTACCAACAGAATCCAGATGAACCGAAAATGTAAGAATTAGAATGTAGCTGGCGATCTTCATTTTTTCTCTGGGTATTAGATAGATTTCCTGAACGTCAGCTGAGAAGTTTGGCATATTTGTGCTGCTATGTATGCTGGCCTTCATGAGAATACTATGAGCCTATTCACACGTGGAAATTTTTGCCACGGAAGAAAAGACTGCAACGTTTTGTAAATAGGCTCTATGTACGCATGAGTGATAGGGGCATGTAAGTCCTTAGCGACTCACTTGTAGATATTTCTGTTTTTAATAGGTAAACATCGAGACATACAAAAATCACGTGACAGTCGAGAATTAAAGCTGAGAAAAAATATAATTTATTATTTTGTTGTCAGTAAACATTTCTGTACTTATTATCACAACATATTTGTTCAAAGTTTCATGATTGCGTGTACTTGTATTGACATAGCATAAAATTGCCAAGTAAACGCTTTTTTAAAAAAGTCAATTTTTACGCACGAAAAAATGCAAAAACAAGAAACTTTGACCATAACTGTTCACAATATGGTTGTTTTTAAGCCAAATAGATAAATTTGTTACAAAATTGATGCACTTTCGACGAAAAAATTAATTTTTAACAAAGTACTTCAACTTTCAACCAAGTAGTTGAACTTTTAACAAAAAAGATGAACTTTCAAGCAAGAATCTTACTTCTTTATTAACAAAAAACAACAAAATAAATGAATTGTAAACTAAAAAAGACCATTTTTTTTACTAAAAATGCAATAGCTCAATTTTCTCTTGAAAACATTAATTTTCAACCCAAAAAGCCGAATTTTTAATCAAAAGAATGACATGTTAAGAAATTTGTTGAATTTCTTACAAATACGATTAATGTTTTACCAAATAGTTGAATTTGCAACCCAAAACACGATTTTTCAACAAAGAATATTATTTTTCTACCGCGAAAAAGACTTGTACAAACAATACATGAATTTTCGACTGAAAAAGATGAATTTTTAATCAAAACTCGAAAAGTTAAATTTTCAGTTAAAAATTAGTTTTAAACAAACGAAGAAAAACAACATTTCGAACTATGTACTTGCAAACTATTTGGATTTCGAATTACCTAGATAGCCAGTTGATTTATTATAGATTATAAGTGGATTTCGCCGGATTACAGATGGATTACTCGGGTTACAGGAATTATTACGAATTAGGCGGATTATACTTTATTAAAAGTTAATTGCTTGGATTCTCTAAATCACTTCGAATTATTTAGATTACAAGTTGATTACTTCGAGTTACAAGTGGATTACTTGGATTACCTGGATTAATCCGAATTATCTGTATTAAATGTTAATTTTTTGGATTATCTTAATTACTTCTAATTAAATGGATTAGTGGACAAATGTATCATTCTAGATTAAATCAAGATTACGGAGCGCTTCAGCGGTTCAGTTGGCCGTCTTTAATCGTTGAAATTTCAAGCAGGAAAAACATTTGTTTAAAATAATAGGTCAACTTTCCACCAAATTGTGCAATTTTCAAATGAAAGAATAAATCATCAACCAACAGAAGGCATTTTTTAAAAATTAGTTTAACTTTAAACCAAGTAGTTGATTTTACAACTAAAAGGACGAATTTGACGAAATTACGGCTCTGGTTTGGAATACATTAATGACCTTGATGTTTTTCGCTAAAATGAATTTAACAGGATACCAGCGGAAGAGGACATCGCAGCTGGTTCGTCACTAAGTATTTATCATTATTTTTATGTATGGTTATGATTTACCTTTAATTTTTGGTCTGTTTGATGAAAGCCTTGTTCAAACGCGATAATATACCACACATACATACTTATTTACTACATACAGCTTATCAGTTACTTGTCCGAACTTGTCTAAACACTTACTTGTGGAAAAATCTTTCATAAGATCATGAGAAAATTTTTGATGAAAATTAAACTAAATGATATTTGGTTATTTTTAATTCATTTTTTTGTAAGTGTCTCTCATAGTTCTATCCGCTCTAATTCTCCTGTAATCGCAAAGTCTAGACTGAGAAGTTTTTTTCTGGGTTTTTTGTTGGCTAACATTTATTTAACTTAACACTATCACGAATTTCAACTCTTTTTCAACTCCAGTTTGCTCTCCCTTGACAATGATGTGCTATGATGACAATGATGTGCTGGTTATCCTACTGCCGAATTTCTGCTCATTAAAGCCTCAAGTGCTGATTACAGAGATAATGTGTTAGTGGGTGTTATTTATAAGCACCCGAATGCCTCTTCCGGAACCGAACTTAAATCTGCAATCCTTGCTTCTGTACCGAACTATAGTAACATAATTATTACGGGGAACTTTAACACTAACTTAAATGCTACCAGTAATCACACTAAATACTTTACATATATTGTGCAAGCTTTAGCTTTATCCTTCGTTCCAAAGAATACCACACATCATACAGACCGATCAAGTACTCACATTGACCTTATGATAGTTGACGATCTAGAAAAGCTAGTCTCCTACGCCCAACATCCCATGGCATTTCTCTCAAATCACGATGTTATTAATATTGATTGCAAATACACTCGTGATCAGCCAGTAAATAATTCTCCAAATCAAAAACGAAATCTTTCTAAGGTAAATGAAGTAACGTTTCACGAGCACCTAATGAGCTTCGATTGGGAAAAGCTTCTTCGCATGGTGGATATTAATAGGAAAATTAATCCCTCTTGCTCCTATTTAATTTCAGCGTTTGATAGGTTTGCGCCCCTACATTTTCCTCACAAATATAAAAAATAAACACCTTGGATTATGACTGAAGTTGAAAACCTCATGAAGAAACGGGATAATACGCGCCGACTAGCCAAAAGAACAAAAAAAAAACAAGTGTTCATGCTAAATTTCGCAAACTAAGGAACCTAGTGCAAACAAAAATGAGAGATTCGTCCAATAAATACAATTCTAACGCTATCGAAAACATAAATAAGGACGAAAATATTTGGCAATTGTTGAGACAATTATTCCTTATCCCGCCTAAGCCCGAATCGGCTGTTAATGATTTTTCTACCAACGATCCTATTAATCGTTTAATCTCAACCTTTAACCATACTGATTTATTCTTCACAGACATGAGACCTGAGGTTCTTCTGGAGAAGTTTATGGAATTCAAGTAGAGTGATCTTAGATCTGATGGGATTTCCATCAAAATGATTCGACTTGCTCTTCCTATAATGTTTCTAATACAACATCATATTAGCATCTCTTCCCTACAAGTAAGGATTTTCCCGGATGTTTGGAAAAAGCAATTATATTATTTTTAATTATATTATTATATACAGCTTACAAAGTATCTTGATAATAATAAGTTGACTGATCCTTTGCAATCGGACTTTCGGGCGAAACAACACACAGTAACGGCTTCCGTAAAGGTGACCACTGACTTTAAAATGGCTATTAATACGAGGGAGGTCACGATAGTGGTTTTATTTGATTTTTCCAAAGCGTTTATTCAGACAAGCACGAACTTCTGTTACGCAAACTTAGAACGTTTAATGTATCCGCTACTGTAATTGCGTAGTTTGAATCATACTTAACAAATCGATCCCTACAGGTGGTCAATAGCAAAGGCAAACTGTCTGAATTGGCAAGGATTCGGAGTGGAGTCCCACAGGGCTCTATTTTAGCACCCCTTCTCTTTAACTTATACACATCGGTCATGAGTACCCGGACGCTTTTAAATTGTATCTTTCGGGCCCAGTCGCCTCCCTTAAATTAATGCTGGAATTGGTTCAGGAGGACGTTGCCTTAGTGGTACAATGAGCACAGAATTATGGGCTAGCACTGAATCCGATCGAAGTTGAAGCAATTCTTATCGGGCCGACTCCCTCCCCGTCCTTAGAAACTTCAACAACCTTCTCTTCACTCCAAATTAATGACCTTAAAATTGAATTTTTCGAAGTCGTGAGGGATTTGGTTCATGTGCTTAACCGCACTCTATCCTGGAATGAGCAAGTAGTTGGCATTGCGAGAAAGGGTTTCATGGTGTTGCAACAGCTTAAAAGAAACAAGGAATCCTTGCACACGGCTACAAGGATTGCTTAACTGCTTAACTTCAGTGATCTGACGAGAACTGAGTTTTTCAGCGTGGTATGGCCGTTGGCCTAATTGCATTGGCATAATTTTCGGTAAATCTGGACACCCTGTATATCTGTGTTATGAAAAGGAACTTTTTTATTTACTTCTGTAAAAGACTGGCTGGAGCATTGACAAAAAATCGAAGCCTTGAATATATCATATTTTAGTTTTAAATTTTCTTTAAATTGTACTAATTGTGTGGAGGATCCCCGTTTACACGGTTTTTAACTGAAGTCTCTTTGACTTCTTTCGTGGTCAATAATGTAACCGTGCCACTTTGCATGTTTATTTTCGCTCGGTTATTATAAGACGAATATATTTCAGCAAGAACATCAGCACTCTCCAATATTGCGAATACGTCCGCAGCGGATGTTGATATAATAATTTGTTCTTGGATTCGCAGAGGCTCATAGAGATCTTTTCCTGTTTTCAATTTAAGTGATTTATCGGCAGGAAAAGTGTATCTTCGAAGTTCGAATATCCGGAGCGGATTCATTTTAGAAGTAAGCAGAATGAATATAAGATTTTCAAGTCTACATCCACTTTTGTGATAAGCAGGAAGCCTGGTGGGTGGGACCCTGATCCTAGAACGAGGAGGAGGTCTTGAATGAGTAGACCTGGCAGGAGAGAGAGGCTTTGAGAGAGAAGACACGGTAGGAGGACGAGGATTTGATGAAGACCTATCTGGAGAATAAGGGCTGGCAGGAGGATACTCGGCAGGATGTAACTTGGCAGGTTGAAACAAGGCATAATGAACCCCTTCAGGATCAAATTCGGAAGGAGGAAACCAAACAGGATCATCCTCGGCAGGAGGAAGCCCGGCATGATGAAACTCGGCAACAGAGGATTAAATTTTCCCAAAGTACATGAAGCAAAATGTTAAACTGTCTAATTATACTCGTAACATAGAATAGAATAGAATTTAAGGAATTCATAGAATTCATAGAATTCAAGGACTTCGTGAAATTCTATTAATTCATGGAAGTCAAGGACTTTATGAAATTCCAGGAATTCAAGGAGTTTATGGAATTCAAGAAGTTCGTGGAATTCAATGAATTCATGCAAGTCAAGGAATTCAAAGAATTCATGAATTTCATGGAATTCAAGGAGTTCATGGGATTCAAGAAATTCATGGAATTCAAGGCATTCATGGAATTCACGGAATTCAAGGAATTCGCGGAATTTAAGGAATTCACGGAATTTAAGGAATTCCCGGAATTCAAGAAATTCCTTGAATTCCTTCAAATCGTCAAATTCCACTTAAATATTCATTCGAAGTTTCACATCTAGCGTGCGTCTCGAGAAACACACATTTTTATTGCTGTGTAATGTATCTGTCACGAGTTACTTCAAAAAAAAATTGCTTATCCCACACAGTATGTTGGCTTGGTTGGCTCGAAGAAGGTTGGCCTTAAGAATGGCTCGAAGAAGGTTGTTTACGCCGGCGAATGGGCAATTTCTGACACCGAGGAACTCTAGGAGGTGAGGGGTCCCGCGCACTTAATTCTGTAAGAACAAATAGAAATGGATGAATTTTGAATACTAAAACTGAGAAAAACCTGCGATAGAAGCTGCAGTTTCATTCATTCAAACCTATGTACTGTGACATTTTAGAATTCGTAATGCACAAAAATCAATCGTGAACATAAAATGAATGGATCTCTAGCACTTCAAGGACCGTACGATTTTCCATGGTTCGATTCGTCAATATTTTTATAAGTCAATTTAGAGTGATTCGTCTTTATTTTTATTGTATGTTCCGCCTCCTAACATCTATAGCCTCTCGAGATCAATTATTGCGGAGATGCCAAGAAGCTAAATTGCTCTAGGCAAGCTCAGCGGTTCTACAGACACCTCTACCCGGCATATAACGCTAGAAAGATCCTGGATATGAAAAGATTTCACTGTCGACACCCGGTGTTTTAATAAGGAACTACATATCATTAGAAATAGGTTGGCAGCAGTGCGAGTAACCGCGAGTCGAGTTGAGTTGGACGAGAGACGTCATGACGATAGCGTCGTAGAAAGCTTTCCGTAAACATTCAGCTTTTGAGCAAGTCAAGAGTAGCCAAGGGGCGAAATACCAATTGGGATATAAAGTTGTCTCCCGAGTCGTATTTTAATGTACTGAAGCGAGTTTTTATTATTTTAAATATTTGCGCCAGCGAAAGAAATGCGAGTTTCTTGATTTAGTCCAATCAATTCAAATCTTCACGGTATTGATTATTTCGTACGTACGCAAATTGGAGAATTATTTGTGATACTTCAAGCACCTATCAGCGGGGTCCTTTTGCGAGAAGATGCGTGACGTAGAGCAAGAGACTTTCGATAACGAGGATTATAAGTACGAGCGGGATTATGATGTCGTCAATTTTTAATTTGATCATTTCGAGCCTTGAGGGCAAAACTTCGTGCCGCGCTTTACGTACTCGCCGAGGACACGAAAAGGTATATATTTTTGACGTGTATAAAAAGTGCTTATCCTTTGTGTAAAATCGAGCGTCTCTTGAATTTTTCGGTTTGCAATTTGTTCCAGTGTGGCGTTCATTAGTAGTGGATGATTGATTGTGAGACGCCAAAATCCCCTCGACTCCAAATATTAAAATCATGTGGATTTTTATTTGTAACGCATCTCTGGAGATCCATTCACGCCGTTATAATTATCGCAGGTTGATTCTGGACACTAATTTCTCTAAGGATATCGAGGCATAATCACTATTGTTTTAGCCGAGGCAAATTTGGCGGTCACGATTATCCAGAACCGAACTTCTATCTTGGGACGCCTTCGTAATCCTTTGCATTTTAACGATCTTCAGGTGAAAAGAGTAGTGCGATTTTGTCCACTGATTTCAACGGCATTTAATCAACCTTTTTTATTTTTTAACAATTTTATGGACTCGCATATTTGTTTTGACATGTTCGAATTTTTGTCAGACCTTTATTTTAACCATTGTCGTGAGATTTAGAAGGATGCCTTGAACTATGATATCAGTTATGATGCTCATACACATTACCTGTCTCTTTATTTATATTATTTTAATTTTACTTAATGAGCTGTGTATGAGTCACTGAATATAGATTATTTTGATGGTATTTATTGACAATTTTAATCACTCAACCTGCCTAATTCTCTTTTCTAATTCTTATGGATTTTAGCTAAAATAATCATTTTTGCTTTCGTCATCATTTTAAATTTCTCGAACAAAGAATGAACCCATTTTGAGACATTCATGTATAATCTTATAAGGTAATGCTGTTTTTAAAAAATGGTGCTATATTTTGGCGCCCGAAGAACGGACATGATTTTTTTTAATTGTAAAAATTAAAAATCTTGAACTTTAATTGCAATTATAAAATAATCCTTGTCAATTTAAATGGAAGGTTGAGTTGGAGATTCAATGAGTTAGCTGTATGATGTGTATGAAGGTGAATGATTGTCATAATTGGTGTTTATGTCTGACTAATCGCCAACACCGATAACTACTCGGTCTCGTGGTAAACAATTGTATACAGGTATAGAAGAACGTCAAGGACGTTCAAATTCTCGAGTTATTCAATATTGTTCGCGGAGAAATCTCTCAATTGAAATATTTAACGGGACAGACAATGATATACAAACAGAGATGGAGGAATTACAGACAGAATTAGCGCGCGTTTTGGCTGAAAATTAAAGTCAGAGAAGTGAATTAAAAATATTACGAAACTTAATGGACGCACCACAGGCGAGACCACAGGGGGATGCTGGGGATCGTTTGTATCAGGCTGTCATTCAAGGGTTTCAGACGTTCAATGTTGAGTGTAAATTGCTAAAATTCGAAGAAGATGCTCGAAATCTAAATGAGTTTTTAGAGGCATTGAATAAATACTTTATAGTTAAATCAATTCCTGCACAACATAAATGAAATATTGTGCCGAATGCTCTTGAAGGTCGTGCGAAGTTTTGGTTCGAGACTGAACGAAATGATTTTGTCGATTATGAGGCATTTCGTAAAGCATTTCTCGAAGAGTTCTTTTCCGTTCCCGCTCGAGTTAGAATAAAATCAGTTTGGTCCGCTAAACGATTTGATCCCTCACAAGGTAATCTCCAAACGTATTTTTTTAAACAAATTAAAGAGGCTCAATATTTTCAACTAAAAATGAAACCTTATGAATTACATTACTGTGTCGTTAAGCAAATGCCATTACGAGTACGCGAAGCTTTAGTGACTGTAGATTATGAGGAAGGTAAAAAGGTCACGCAAGCGCTTGCTCGGTTAGATTCAACTTTCATTGAAAAACACATAATAGTAGAAAAACAACTGAGTATCGTGGTAAAGATCAAATAGAAAATAACAGTGTAAAAATCCTGTCAAATCAAGAAATTTGAAAGCAAATGATCAACAATGCAGTTCGTGCAATTACGCCTTCAATGGCAGGGCTTCAATCTTCAAGTCTGCAAATGTCACAAATTCCTTTAAATTCAATCGAGAAAAATTCAAATTTGGAGACTGTGCATTTGCCTGATATGAATTTACCCCCTCCTTCTTTACTAGTGCAAGCTAGTCAAATTTATATATCTGTTAACAAAAACCGTTTAAACTAATAATTGGTGCGTTGAATTCGGGTCCAGCATCGCATCATACGTCATGTAATCAATATGAGGACCTTGCACAGATTGTAGAGTGTGAGTCTGATTCGAATCCTAACACCGATCAATCAATTAAAATACCATTTTGTCCACGATCAATTCTTCATATATTTAATGTTCCCACATCAGCTTTTATCGACACTGACAGCCAAGTGACTTGCGTGTCTGAGGAATTTTTTAAAACATATATCATTGCATGGGAAATTGTCTGAGCTCCCGGTATCAAATATTGTTTTATTCACTGCTGTGGGTAAAAAGCCAACCACGATTAAAAAAGAAATCTCAAGACCAAAACATTACCTATATACATGTCATTGATGTTATTCATAATAAATTTATTGATGTACCAGAGGACGAGTATAATGAGACAGATGACATAACTCACCCCTCTTACTTTGATTTTCCTAATTCTAATGTTCACACATGTAATGATGCGAACACAGAGAATGCCTATTCTTGTAACGATGATTTTTTCTTGGATAATTGTGAATTTAACTGTTTTTGGTTATTATTTTCTTCAAATTTGTATAGTACTGATAATAACACAGATTTATTTTTGAAAACAAAGGGTGTAAAATCAAAATTCGATGACGATTGGACGGAAGGGGATATTTTTCCATTTTCCCAAGATTTACCATCGATCGAGGTAGTTTGTGGAAATATTATACACGAAAATGAATTTAATTCGAATGATGAAATAAACGTATGCATTGAGACTTTAGAAACGGATCATGAAAATATTCAGTTGGAACGCGGCACTTTCTTGGATGGAGTCCGAGAGATTGCGTGTAAACTATCAGGACTTTCTGACTACGAGCTGGAAGCGTTCATTGAGACGACGTCTAAATTTGAAAAGTTGCATACACCAAAGAACGAAATTGAAAATTGTTTAGAATACAAACTTAATATCAAACCACATACAAATTTTGTCAGAAAAACGTATCCAGTTCCTTTAGTATATCGAGATCGAGTATTATTCAGAGTTCAAATAGTTCTTACTGTAATCCACTCAGAATAGCCGTTAAAAATTATGGTTCTGTTAGAGTATGCTTGGATGTTAGGTTTATTAACGAGATTATTGAATCCGACCATGAGTCACCACCTTTAATCCAAGAATTGATGCAAAAGTTCTATGGAACCAAGTATATGTCGACGTCAGACCTGGCCAATGGTTACTGACCATTGGAAAGTGAGGCGCGAAAATACACAGCATTCCTATATAATTCAAAGCTATGTCAATTCCGCCGAATACCTTTTGGATTGAAGACGGCTGTTTCAGCCTTTATTCGTTCGTTGGGTCAAGTTTTGGGAAATCAATTCTCTAAAGTTTTAACGTTGTATGTTCACGATTGGTTGGTGGCTACTTCGGGAAGTGTTATGGAACATTTTGGAGCCATCGTATTGTATATCTTGTAAGACGCTGCCTAAATCTAACGGAGATAAATTATACCACCACTGAGAAAGAACTCTTGGCGATCGTTTATTATTATTATTACACCATTAAGCCATTTCCCTTTCGTGGTAGGCGTCACTCGCTCGGTTGGGAAATAGTAGTCTGTAGATGGGTATATAGGTATAAGGTAGATAGGTATATAGGTGTAAGGTATAGATATTTCAGATTGATCTAAAATTCTCGTGTTATTTATTTAAATTACACGTTCGTTATTCCAAATAATAACCGATCACAAGGGTCTTCCTTTTCTAAACTCAACGATTTATTTGAATGCGCGACTTATTCGATGGAGTATCATCTTGCAGTAGTATGATTTTAAAGTAACGTACTGTTAGGGATGTGATAATGTTGTTGTGGATTTTTTTAGTCGGAATCCCAGGGGACAGTTTGAAGAAATGAAGCAGGATTATTTGTCGATTGATGTTTTGAATGTTGAGGCAAGTGAAGAAAATGTCGAACTGAGTTGTTGTAGATTAACTAAAATACCAGACGTATATAAGGAATTGAAAAATTTAGCTGATTTACAGAGACGGGATTCTTATATTAAGGAAACAATGGATCATGTAGATTCCTCTCGTTATCAAAAGCAGTATGTGTTGGAAGGAGATGTTTTATTTCGGTACAACTCGATTATGAATACTCGGCAAGTGGTTATTTCTTCTGAACTAACACTAAAAGTAATTGGTTGTGTACATTCAAAGCTTGGCCATCCGGGAGTATATAAAACAACTCTCTATCTAAGACAATTGTACTATTGGAAAAAAATGAATCAAGATATTAAGAAGCATGTAATTCCCTGTGATCTGTGTCAACGAGTAAAATGTCCTAATATAAAAACGGAAAGTGCGTTTAATTTTGTAAAATCAGATCATCCTTGTGATTCGGTCACCGTAGATTTCTATGATATCAAAATGCTGAAACGGCTGTAAAAAAATTTTTGGAATCTTATATTCCCGAAGTCCGTAAGCCTCGGAGGATACTTTCCGATCATGGAACCCAATTTACGTCGCGATTATGGGTGGATAAATTGCGTGAATCGGATATTCGGGTTGTTTAATCATCAATTCGTCATCCGAAAAGCAATCCTGTGGAACGCGTGATGCGTGAATTGGGTAGATTATTGAGAACTTTGTGCTCTGAGGTCCAAACTCGTTGGGCCGATCATTTACCTGACATTGAATTCTTTCTAATCATTACGACACATCACAGCACTGGCTTAACACTGTTAGAATCACATTTTGGGAAGAAACCTAAAGATGAAATTATGAAGTTAATTACATTTCCCAAGAAAGTAGATCAATCACATGATGCGAAGATTTTTTTGGCAAGGGAGAGGCTCAAATTAAACTTCGAGAAACGGAAACGAACTCAAGGAAGTTGTTCTACTGCGGTATTTAAAATAGGAGATTAAGGTTTGCTTAGTGAGCCAATAGATTCTGACGCCTTCAAGAAAGTCACATATAAATTTTTCCACCTTTTTTATGGGCCATACAGAATCTCAAAAGTTTATGGTAACAACTCTTATCAATTGGTGGATCCAGATGATTCAACTAAAATCAAGGGTAGTTATAATCAATGTAACTTGAAGGGCTATGTAAGGGAATCGTGATGGCACGATACTGAATGAATCTCGGGAGCACTCTGTGGTTATCAACTGAAGGCGTGGACAGAAAGAAAGACCATTCCTTTAATCAGTATGGTTACAGGTAGGGATCCGAGAGATATATATATAATTGTAAAATGTATGAATCATAACAGACTTTATTATATTCTGTGTAGCATGTATTTATGAGCTTTTTATATTGTGATCATTGTGAGTAGAGTAAGATACCGATTTTTGAAATATCGACTATAGAACTGATGATGTATGATGTTTGTTTGTGTCTAGAATGTTTCTTTATGCTTATGACATCATTGTATTCGGTCATAAGCAAGGGGCATAATTAAGTGAGTTTTTATTATTTTAAATATTTGCGCCAGCGAGAGAAATGCGAATTTGTCGATTTAGTCCAATGAATTTAAATCTTCACGGTATTGATTATTTCATACGTACGCCAATTGGAGAATTATTTGTGATTCCTCAAGAACCTATCAGCGGGGTCCTTTTTCGAGAAGTTGCGTGACGTAGAGCAAGAGACTTTCGATAACGAGGAATATAAGTACGAGCGGGATTATGATTTCCTCCATTTTTAATTTGTTCATTTCGAGCCTTGAGGGCAAAAATTCGTGCCACGCTTTACGTACTCGCCGAGCTTATCCTTTGTGTAAAATCGAACGTCTCTTGAATTTTCCGGTTTGTAATTTGTTCCAGTGTGGCGTTTATTAGTAGTGGACGATTGATTGTGAGACGCGAAATACCCTCGACTCCAAATATTAAAATCATGTGGATTTTTATTTGTAACGCATCTCTGGAGATCCATTCACGCCATTATAATGATCGCAGGTTGATTCTGGACACTAATTTCTCTAAGGATATCGAGGCATAATCACTATTGTTTTAGCCGAAGCAAATTTGGCGGTCACAATTATCCAGAACCGAACTTCCGTCTTGGAACGCCTTCGTAATGCTTTGCATTTTAACGATCTTCAGGTGAAAAGCGTAGTGCCATTTTCTCCACTGATTTCAAGCGTATTTAATCATCCTTCTTTATTTTTAATCAATATTATGGACTCGCATATTTGTTTTGCCATGCTTAGTTTTTGAAATCTGATCTAATATAATTTATACTTTTATTATTTATATAATCTCACTTGGTGAATAACTGTCGTATTATGTATGTATGTATGTATGTATATGTATATATGTATTATGTACGTATGTGGGTGAATGTATGATCGTGAACCTGTCTGTTTATTTATATGATTTTAATTTTACTTAATGAGCTGTGTATGAGTCACTGAATATAGATTATTTTGACTATATTTATTGACAATTTTAATCGCTCAACCTGCCTAATTCTCTTTTCTAATTCTAATGGATTTTAACTAAAATAATCATATTTGCTTTCGTCATCATTTCAAATTTCTCGAACAAAGAATGAAACCATTTTGAGACATTCACGTATAAACTTATAAGGTAATGCTGTTTAAAAAAAATGCGGTTATAGTACCAATTATTTGTGTTCAAATTTAATTAACTCTGCATGCTTTAAATACACTTGTGAGTGTTCAGAAGTTATTTCTAGAAGAAAATCTAAGATTATAACACACATACTACATATTATAGGGAAGATTGGGGCTGAGCCGAAAAAAGAGCTAAGCCGACACTTGCGTTTTTGAAGAAATTATAAACAGTGTGAACTTGGTTATTAAATAAAAGTGGGCCCTAATGCCCTATCGTTATCGACAGGGTTTCGTGGCATTCTGCATGATATGGGACATTTGACGACATAAAAAGTGTTTCTAGAGGTCAACAGTTTTTACCGACGCTTGTGGAAAATTGTGTTGTTAAATTTTAATTTTCCAATGATTGTCAATGTTTTTCGGATAGCAATATACAAAATTTACATATGGGACTAATTTGACATACAGACAGACACCTTTGTAAGAAATCGTTTTTTCTGACTTAGCGGGTCTCAAAACGTGAAGATTTAGTGAAAACCGACGAAGTATAATTTTACGGAAAACTAATACCTTCTCATTATAGGATGAAAATGTATAAAAATTTGGTTTCACAGCGTATTAGGTTTTGTTTGATCGAGAATTTGATTGGCTACAATAATAAAACTTACAAAAAGTTGTCCTTTTCTTTCTTCAAACACTATATTCAGATGCCGACTTAGTCCCAGGAGGGTGTCGTCTTAGCCCCACGATTTTCCGCTCGACAGATTTTCCATCACTTTTTTATAATAATTGATAAACAAAGCACCGCAACTTTAAAATCAAAAGCAATTTTTTTTTAAATTTCAAAAGTGACTTGAAAAAAGTGTCGGCTTAGCTCCACTCTCCTCTCCCATATTATTACTAGAGCAAGATTCTTTCTTGAGTTACCGGTGAGTCTACTAATCAGTGTTGTGTATAAATCGTGAACGGAGAGTAAGGACTACGATTTAAACTTAAACTGTTGAAGGCGAGCATTAAAACATTGTATTTGAATATAAATCCTATAGCAATGGTAGCGTTTACAAAATCAGTCCTCCAATCATAGTCGAATCTCCCTCACGCTGATGCTTCCCGTTCATCGACCCCCCCCCCCCCTCTTTACCCTGACAAAACAGTTTAACAGAGCGCTATACGAAGTCATGTACAAAACAACTCAATCCAGTTAAAAATTTTAAAATAAATAGCTTCAAACTAAAAATTGGAAAATGGATTATTGTTATTATCAAATAGAGAAACATTTATGTTATTCATCATATTTACAGTATCATATGCATAATATTTCTAATAGAAAATTTTACACTTGTAGACTTATACATGACTAAATATTTTGAAACTACTTTTCATGTTTTCAAAATAAAAAATGTCAAAATTTGAAGTTTTTGAAGAAACATATATTTTTGCATAATTAGAATAAATGAGGATATCATAAAAGCCCTCCAACATTGCGTTTATCATAGAACATAATTTTTAGCATTCTAATTTTGAATTACTTTTGTTCGAATTTGCTTTAGCAGCTTTTGAACTGCTTAAGAAAAAAGAATATACTTTTCAATTTGAATAATGTATTCGCAAATAAATAGTTGATTTTTAAGTAAAAACTTAAAGCTTCCAATCAATAATAATTATTGTATAATAAAAGCCATGAAGATTAAATATTCTAAAAATTTTTTCTGATAGAAAATCGATACCTTCGAGGCATTTACTCAGTTGTTCAAGAAAAATTTTCGTCATTCAAGAATTACGAAAGAACGGATAGGTTGCTGCCGAGGTTCCCGTGGTTGCAAGGACCAAGTCACGATTGATAGTTTGATTGTGTTGCATGCGTAACGCCACCGTTGTAATTTGCACATGGCCTACATAGACTGCCAACAATCGTTTCCTTCAATCCCCCACGGTTATTTACTTTAGGTCCTTAAGACATATAGGATCTGTTTTCGAGTCATCCAGTTTCTGGATCACGCTATGCACACGTGGTGCACAAGGAATAAATGCTTTATTTGTGGGGTGATGAGGGATACCCGGTCCTTGCCCATTAAACGAAGAATCTTCCAAGGTGATTCATTCAGCGCACTATGGTTTTGTTTAGCATTGAACCCACTAAGTTGGACACTGAAAAACACGTCCTATGGATTCAAAATTGAGATATGAGTGGCTGAGTCTCAACTCACTCACCTCCTATACATAGACGACATAAAGGTTTATGCAAGCTCAGAGTCGAAACTGAACAGCCTACTTAACATCTTGCTGTAGTTCTCCTATGACATTAGATCTTCTTTGCGTGGATAGTGATGTTTCAAACCTTTTTTTAAGGCAAGGAGGACTCTTTCCGGAGACGGCAGGATTTGCGATTGTCATCCATGTCAGGGTAACCAAGACGAGGAATTACAAAAAACGCATCCTCCGTATGGCGGCAGTTATGGACTGATGCCGCATTTGTGGAGATCCCCATGGAAACATCGACCGTTCTGACTGACCACCTAGTCAGAGACAACTGTGCACATGTCCTCTGGATCCACAAATATTCGGCGGTGAAGCAGACAATTCTGATCATGAGGCGGATGAACAAGGTCGTAATCTCCTCCACGGGGAGCGTTCATGCGAGGTGCGTACCAATATTTATAAGAGCTGCGAGCTCGAAATTCGTTACATCTAATTCAGAAGGCAGAATTTGCTGAACACTCGATACATCGTCCGGAGTTTTCTCGGCGTGAACAATGATAGCGGCTGAAATCGCCCTCTATGGTCATCCCGCTACACGTCACATAACTGTGATAATCACATTTTTAATTTTTGACTTCTAATTTTTGACCTTTTTCATAATTGTGTATGTCCGTGTGTGTGTGTGACGTAGTGTTTGTCTCTCGCTGTTTATTGTAAATAAAATTATTATTTTGAATCGTTGATCTCAATCGTTGGCATTAGAACTAACGTTTGTAAGAAAGATGGATCCCTATAAATGGGCTCTCGAGTATGAATGTTGGATCCCTATAAGGCTCTCCAGGATGAATGTATGAATCTCTATAAACGGGCTCCCAGGATGAATGTTGGAATCCTATAAGCCTCTCCAGGATGAAGTTTTGGATCCCTATAAACGGGCTCTTCATTATGAATGTTGGATCCCTATAAACGGGCTCTCCAGGATGAATGTTGGATCCCTATAGGGCCCTCCAGTGTGATTATCGGATCCCTATAGACGGGCTCTACAGTGTCTATACTCGCGAATTATGACGAATGCGCAAGCAGAATATAGAGTTCCGAAACAACGACTGCCACCAACAACTATACTAATCACTTATCGCATTTCGCGATCGTGTTCAGTAGCGAAGTACCAGGTCATGAGTACCTGAAGGTGAAAGGTAGGCCAACATAACAATAATAATCCATAGACTGCCAACGGCAGAGACTTGATGTTCTTACTGCTAGACTGCTTCGGTACAAGAAAGGTAGTGCAAGAAGGCAACAAAATCGAACCTTTCAGGAAGATGGAAGAAGGTTCTATTGTGAACTGAGTGTAAAGCAAAATAACCAGCAAGACACCGATGCCCCTCAATTAGGAGACATGACTAACTATTGGTCGGGTGTTTAGGAAAAACGAACAGAAGCAATTTAGACGCTGCGTGGTTCCAACTAGAGAAGACAAGAGCTAGCAATAACCCTGAAATGGAGCTGACTAATATCACATCTTTAGATGTTTCAGCGGTTTTTAAAATAGTAAGTAACTAGAAAGCTCCAGATCTGAACATGGTGCACAACTTCTGGTACCAGTAACTCACGAGTGTGCATCCTGCGTTGGCATGTGTTTTCAGAAGATCATCGAACACCGGTACATGTATACCTTTATTACCACATACTCACGTATATGTTGTCTAATAAACCAGACGCTCAAAATCCATCTGAATTTCCACCGCTAGCCTGTCTTCCTACAATTCATAAATGTCTAACAGCTAACATTGCGGATAAGTGCACATGGGTATACATTGATTACAAGCAAGCGTTTCCTTCCGTACCATATGACTATTTTCTTAAAGTCTTAACAATTTACAAAACCTGCGTATGCATGATTGACTTCCTAAGTCGTGCGATGATGCTTTGGGGTACGAGAATCAAGTATTATGATCATGGACAACCAAGGATAACGAGATCGATACGCATTACGTCTGGTATATTTCAAGAAGACTCATTCAGTGCACTATGTTTCTGTTAACGTTTAACCCTTTGAGTAAAACACTAAATAGCATATCTCATGGGTTCAGCATACATGATAATGAGGATGGTCATCAAGTGACCCATTTTCTATCCATGGATGACCTGAAACTATACGCTAGTTTAGACCAGAAACTGCAGCAAGTGATCGATGTCATGAAGCAGTTTTCCAATGACATCCACATGGAGTTCGGACTAGATAAATGGCTAAGAGAGAGCATATAAATATCTGGGTATTATAGAATCTAAGGGTATTTAGCATACGATAGTTAAGAAAAGCTTATCAAATGGTCTAAGACCGGCATTGAACAGTTTAACAAAGCCGTCCTCGTAGAAATGACGAAGCACCGAATGCACTACAGTAATTCGGCGATTGATACGGTAGTTTCACCACGACATAGAGGGGGTAGGGGCATTGTAGATGTCAAGAAACTGTGTAAGTCACAATTTGTACAGTTGCGAGACTATTTTAACAGCAAGTGGGATGTTGCGCTTTAGAACACCATCTGTAAGACGGATCTTCACTACAAGCCCTTGAATTTGTCCTCAGAGGAGGCCTTGAATATCAGGGCAGAAACCATAGAGGAATTAGAAACGCAATGGAGACAAAAAGCCATCCACGGCGAGCATCCCAAAACGTAATGGCTCAGAGAGAATATATGCACAGCCAAAATTATGTGGCGGGCATTATACCACCTTAACCGGAATTTGCAAGCGACCTATGAAACCAAGATCCATAAGTATAGCGAGTTGAGGGATGAAGTGAAGACAATATGGAGTTATGTGAAATATGCATCTATTAATCCTATTGTGATTTCGGCTACAGGTAATGGCAGAAGCTCTGTTGTCACCTCCAAAGCTCGCGTCTTCTGTGTAAGGATAACAGCGGCAAAAGACAAACTGCAAACTACACCATGCTCCTAATTTTGTATCTACATCATCCAAAAGATTTCAAACATCGTAATAAATTAACTTCTAACATCGTCATCTAATTGTTCAGCTCAAGCGGCTTTCTCACCTATCCATCTACAAACTAACTTAAAATCACCTTCTCACTTGTAACTAGAATTGGCTAAATCAATTAAACACATTTATGCACTACGCGGAAATAGAATAGTCCTGAGTAGCGGTATAAGTACGGAGTACTTTGGACTTTTCAATTCTGATCGAACGTATTGTATAAGAGGAAAACGGGTCCCGAAGATCATTGAGCATGCGTGGCGCCCTGCAAGAAAAAGTAGCTCAGCTTTAGGCGATCGGGAAAATATAACTACAAATTTACCGTCGGATCGTGTTATGAGTGACATTCGAGGACGCCTTTCTTCCACAGTAGCAAAAAGATCGCTCAAATATGACGATTCACCCATCGACCATACCTTGTAGGCCAGAATACAGAGGTGCAGCTTCCATCGCTGATCGATGTCTATCCAACCGAATTCAGTGAACGCCGGGGAAATTTTGTAATACCAAATGCGTATCATAAGCAAAAATTTTACAGTCTGTGTATCCTCTTTCTCAACTTCGTACTCAGGACAGGCCCATATCTCGTGAAGGCGTAATCAAAAAGGAAGATAATTAACGACTGACTTAACATCAATGAGGTATTTTGCTGAAGCGAATGACGGTAAGGATATACCTTCCTCAATCGGATGTAAGCGGCGTCTTACTTATTAACAGCGTGTACTTAGAAGCTCCATAAGGAGTCCATTATCAGGCCTAAGTTTTTTGCGCTAAATTTACATTGCAATTGCATTTACATTGCACATAGATTTGAATATCGTCCGCGTACATATGTATGGTGAACTTAAATCTACCCTGAGCTCGTTTCTGTTAACGAAGAAGGTTAGCTGCTGAACTTTGCCCACTCGTTCCACGCGACTTTTTGAAAAAAGTTACTGTACTACCAAGGTACTGTGTACCAAAAAAAATCAGTCCAAGATTTTTGATAGATAATATAGGATGGTGATTGGGCGAAGATCTTTATAAGAAGTTGGGCTTTTGCAGTTCGGCAATCAAGTTTCCAAGCAGAGGGAAACACTCCTACTGTTGAGAAGGTGTTCATTATATCAAATAGTGCTGGAAGACATGAGGGTAGGCACATATAAATCGATGAGCTGTTAATAACATCTGATTCAGTTGTTGTGAAAGTGATTGAATTATAAAGATGGCCGAAGTCGATCCGCCGAAATACTAGGGTGTTATCGGAGTCTGACTTAAATATGTTTATCCAAGTTAGTCCTACGCCATTCGTAGCGAACACTGTCTCTAGCTCTAGAGATATTTTTCACTGAATCGGAGAACCATGGTGGCTTAGCTATTCCAGTCTGCCAGGTTCGCTGCTTCATTGAATGCCTGCTGATCCACTCGTTTAAAATCCCTACCTACTCGGACAATACCTGATCTATTTCGTAACAATAAACTAATGTTATAAAAGATCAAGTCCTGATACGGAGGTTTGCGCCAACAAACAGAAGATCTAAGATTGCATTGGATCGTTTTGGAACATCAATAACTTGATTTAAACAAAAAGGACGAGAGAGAGAGAGAAAGTAAAATTTCTCCCGGCCCGGATTCCCAGCCTCAATTACATTGACATTGAAATCTCCTAGACAGATGGAGTGATCAGATTCACAGGTTGCGCAAACTAAGGCATCTTCCAGACTACCATACCAAGAGAGCTCCGCACTGGGACTTTTATATATCGGCAAAATTGCAAGTCGAGATTTCTTCAGGTTAACCAGAATTAGACAGAGATCTATAGATACCGTCCATACGAGTCGAGCTACACGGGTTGCAATTTTCTATTACAAATTCAAATTTTAATGTATTCTTCGATCGGAGCGAATTACATTATGTCCCTTAATAAAAAGTTCTGAATCCAGAATGTTTGGTTACAACCACGATTTGGATACTGCAAAAATATCCAAACCGTAAAAGTGCATAATATCAGCTACATCATTAACTTTAGGTAAAAGGGATCTAGTGCTTAGGTGCGCCACACGGAGTAGCCTCATGTATACGCTTTTGGCTCTAAGGGAAGTATTTTTTCCAGGGGAGACCCCTGAGGTAGCCGCAAAGGTAGCTGTAAAATTATCTGGATGAGAAGCAATGCGTGACATTTCCCCAGAGGAAACTCCCTTGCCGCTTGATAAAGTACTCGAGAAATATAACGAATTAGTGAGCGAATGATAGAGAGTAGTCGAAATACCTAGAGAGTTTAAGGGTCGAGAGAAGAGCGCTTGCTAAAAAGTCGTCTGGAAGAAGTTTTCTAGAAGAAAAGTTGTCGAAAATGAGGATCTTTATTGGTTTCGAGGACATATTAGAAAAGTGCTTAAACCACAAACAAATTGGACCCAAGCTGGAAAGATTCAGGAACTGTTACAGGAAATACAACGAATAATAATTTAAAATTCAAATTTGAAGGCAAAACTATTCAACTTCATATAGATTAAGTGACGCTATTTTATTTTGCACGAAAATAATGATTCTGTTACCATGGATGATTTTTAAAACTCGCTCTCTTTTTGTAGCGTCGGTGGGGTACAAAGTCGGTCCTATTGTCGCGAACTGTGAATTTTGAAACGTGGTTGCAAATTTGCTCTCTCCTCGAGGAACTGACACCGAGCCAAACTGAGGATCATCTAGGGGAGGACGAATCCAATTTGATTCTTATTGTCCATCGGATCCACCCGGTATGTTAACCTTAGTCAATTCGCGTGAAACCTCTGGCATTTTATTAACCTGTCTGTCAAAAGTACAAACCCAATTTTAGTTGGCTCTGAAAGTCAAAGTCATTGTCTATGCCCTATAACAAATAGTTCGTAGAGCAGGATTATTGCCAACAGTTACCAATTGGCTTAGTAATCAGTGTTGTATGTGCATCTAGTCATATTTTATGAAATTTGAAATCTTTTTAAAAGAATAAAGCCGCAGCAGGCCACGTGGATTTCCACGACTATTTACTTTTGAATATATATTAGTATTGTTTGAAATTCATAATTGAGAATTGCCTTTTGTATCTTTTTATTTGAATTATTGTTTCTTTAATTTTGAAATGTACATATATTGCCCTTTTTCTTGTTGCACTTCAAATTTCCAAATATCTTACTTATCCCCTCAAATTGCCGCAACCCCAGATAGTTCATTCACCAATTATTTCCCGAATATTATATTGGATGAGCGATATTGGATTTTATCATTTTGATTCCTCAATTATGTTCAGAATTCTTGAAAACCCATCAATGCAAAGTTTCCTTGAATTTGAACAAAAATGTCTGATTGTTAAACGCCATATCTGATTTTTGAATTTCTAGAGCTAACGCTCAATGCAAATGGCTCTCTTTCTCCCCTTGGAATGTAATCTACTATTTATAAAATATCCGGTAATGCTCCTTATTAATTTTCCATACTACAAAATGAGAGGATGTTTTGAAACGATGAAGTCAAAATCAAATTAATTCGGAAACTAGTCATTTGTCCCATATTTTAAAATACTTATATCTGTTCTGCATATATTTTTTAATCATTTTTGAAATTTTTTTGTTTTATCATAGTGAAATGAGAAAGTTCCTACGAATTTCGCTTTTAACGATGATTTTGATTTATTTTTTCCATTTTTCCGAAAACCAAGCTATTCACATTAAAAAGCCCACTGTAATTTCAAAAGCCCGAGGACACGGATTAATGTTGACCAGTTTGAACAAATGGTGTGTGCGGCGGGGGGGGGGGGGGGGGGGGGTTGGATCAGCAATAATCAAAACTTGAATTTTCACGGGTATAAATTTGGACCACCCTAGTGCTCAAACTTTAAAAAAACTTTCAGTTTATAGCAAGCTATCTAAATAATTATATTTCCAAAAACTTGCAGAAGGTTAAAGGCATCGTAGGACAGAAGTAACAAGCATCAGAAAGTGGATATAAGTACAAAAATTATAAGTATGGTCACCCTAATTAAACTTACCAACAAAATCCAGATGAGCGGAAAATGTAAGAATTAGAATAGAGGCATGTAACTCCGTAGCGACTCACTTGTAGATATTTCTGTTTTCTATAAGGAAACATCGAGACATGACAAAATCAATTAATTATAAGCTAATTACTTGGATTATATAAATGACTTCGACTTAACTGGATTAAAATGGATTACCATAGATTACAAACGGCCATGCCACGCTGAAAAAACCAGTTCTCGTCAGATCACTGAAGTTAAGCAGCGTTGGGCGCGGTTAGTACTTGGATGGATGACCATTCGAGAATACTGTGTGCTGTTGGCATATTATGGGTGTGGTGAGCCCAAACTTGTATTTATTTATAACTACAAGAAAACTATCCACCTAGAAACACTACCCGAATCGGGTAGTGTCACGCCTACCCTGAAAGGGAAATTGGCTTAGTGGTATACATACAAGTGGATTATTTGAGATTACAAGTGGATTACTTGCATTACCTGAATTACTCGCAATTATATGAATTACAAAAAAAAACTCCAATATAAGGCCAGTTTCGGGGGTTGCCTCGCAGTAGCCGTGGCACTAAATTAGTCGTTGGAAACGTAAACAGTCAGCGTCGTATGAACCACTTCTGTTGGATTTTTCACCCGCTTTTGTCGCTCCCGCTTACTACTCCCCCGTACTGCCCGCTTTTATCGCTCGCTACTGGTGGCGACGCATTGTTGACACTGCTTATGCGCTGAGAAACTGTCAGTCGGCCTTATATTGGAGTTCTCGTGTACTCTAAATTAAAAAAATATTTCATAAATTATCTGAATGTTAATTTATAAATGTTTAAACAAATAGTTGCATTAACAACCAGATAGTGAAACGTTCAAGCAAAGAAAAAATGTTTACAAAAATAGCTGAACATTCAACCAAATCGCGCAATTTTCAACTGAAAGCATGAGTCATCTGAAAAAAGACATTTTGTGAAACGTAGTTTAACTCCAAACCAAGTAGTTGATTGTTCAACTGCAAAGATTAGGGATTCAAGATTGTGTCTCATCACATGTCTCGCACTATGCACTCAATTAATGTACATATGTCCAAAAACCGAACTTTTCTATATTATGTTCAACTCTATTAAATTAAATTTGTATTATATTAATTTATGTACCTCGGCCGGGAATTTCTTATTCATAAATTGCAAAATAAAGTATGAATTGTATTTTTTACGATTCTCTTAATACTTGTTTCTTATTTTACATTTATATATATTCGCAGTTACCCTGGAAAAAGGTCTTGTTTTTACAATTAAAAAAAGTGAGCGCCGCGTCCTATCATAAAATGGTATGTATCTAAGTTAGGTAAACAAATTTTTATTAAACATTGTTTATTATTTATTTGAGTCTATTTTAGGCAGAAAAGGGCATGGCAGGATAAGCATTTGAAAGTTGCCACCGCCCGAATCTGTCCGGGATTTTTACTGTGAGTTTGTACTGATGTATAAGTTTCCCAAAAGATCAGATATGAAAAAAATGTTTGGGGGAGTTACGGGGGTAAGAGAAAAATAAAAAATAAAAATTTCTCGACAAGGGCTGGAGCAATTTTGACGGAGGAAAAATATGTTATGGGTTTCGATGGGGAAATATTTAAAAAAACTATGCCATTTTTTCAAAAAAAGAGGTCAACAAAATTTTCCAAGTTTTGAGATACAGCCATAATTTTTTTCCTACAATACTTTCAATTGTTTTGAATAATATGTCCAAGTTTGAAATTGATTGAAGATGTAGAACAGGGTGAGAAAAATTGAAAATGTCGCCCAAGTGTGATCTCTATCCCTCTCCCTCTCTTGCTGTCACAAATTCCTTCTCCTGACCCTCTCACTCCCCTGGAGTCATCAGTGTACCAGATTTCCCCGTGGAGGAGCGTGTTACCATTTGCTTTCCACAGATCCCTGCTTGGGATGCAGACGCGGAAAGCTTTGGCAAGGTTGAAGCGTTTTGTTATTTTATCTTGCCTAATCTATAGAATCGGCAGTGCGCTGATATCACTCGAGAGCCTAGTGTGTCTAGTCCCCCTAGTCCATCTATTTGCTCTTGCCAGGCGACCGATGGCGTGTGCCGCTCTAGCGGTTATCGCAACATGTAGGGGTTCCTCACAGATCACGAATCCTATCGCTGCTGTGGGCGTATTCCTCATTGCCCCAGTCAAATCCCTAAATGTTAGCGTTTATAATCTTCCCAGCCTGTCCAGCATTGTTTTAAGTACTGCCCGTGGCCACTAGACCACGGCCGCATGTAGTAGCCTGGGTTTTAGGACAGCAGAGTAGAGCCATGCAAGCATTTTATGCCCTAGACCCTACGTCATCCCTAAGGCTCTCCTGCACATGCAAAAAGTCATGATAAATTTCCTGCATTGGTTCTCCAGGTGCTTTTCCCAGTTCAGCGTGCTATCTAGGATTACTCCCAGATATCTAACCGAATCCGATAGCCCTGAGCTATCGTACGTACTAGGATTACAAAGTCATCCGCATATCCCTGAGTATACAACCCCAATTTATTTAGCCTTCGAAGAAGGCCGTCCATCACAATGCACCACAGGAGGGGCAATAGGACACCCCCCTGTGGACAACCCCGTGAAGTTATCCTCCTGACTAGGCCTTCAACCCATCTGGTTTCGAGTCTTCTCCGGCGTAGTATGCTTACTATCCAGCATACTAGCTGGTCCAGCACGCAACATCTCAAAGCCTCTTGACAGATGACTTATGGAGGAGTATTGCTGAAAGCACCCTCTGTATCCAAGAAAGCGCCCACAACATACTCCTTTTGTTCCAACTGCTTCTCCAATCTTGCCACAACAGCATGAAGCGCAGATTCTACTGAGCAGCCTGCCTGAAAAGCATGCTGCCCTCTATGCAGCGGGGAGGCTATGAAGGTAACTGCCATTCTTCCATGCCGATGGCACGTGCTTAAGGGCTATAATTGCCCTAAATAATTTCGTCAGAGGAGGGACGACTAAATCCATGGCTTTTTGTGAAAGCGCTGGATAAATTCCATCCGCCCCTGGTGATTTAAGGGGACAGAACGACCCTACGGCCCATTCCACCTTTTTGTAATCAGCGAACTTAGCGGCGAAATTCCAGTCGGCCCTTTCCACCTCTTGGCCCCAGCCTTCCTCCTCTTCGTCGGTTCGGATATGCTGAAAACCCGGGAAGTGAACCTCCATCAGGTGATTCAGCGTTGCTTCTTCGTCTTCGGCAAACTCACTATTATCGAGCCTTATGAGCCCGAGGCGAGCTTCCAAATTTTTCGCCAGGGTCTTGTGGAGCCTCGCTGTTTCCGGAATGTTTCTCGATTCATCGCAAAAGCCCCTCCAATCTTCCTGCTTATACTTTCTTATATTTTTATTGTATTCACACTGGGCCGTCTTATAGATGTCTCAGTCTGAAGGCAATTTAGTTCTATTTGCCTTATTGCACAACATTCTTGTCTTTTTACGGAGTCTCTCCAGGTGGGTATTACACCATTCTCCTCCCTTCCTAGACTTAATTGTGCTTGTTAGGCAATTGTTCTCATATTATGTTGTAAGAACCCTTCGCAGAAAATCCGCGGCATGCTCCAACTCACCAAGGGTACCATAGCTTGTGGGGAATTCTGCAAGCCTCCCTTTTAGTTCCTCTTTATATGAGTCCCATAGTGTATTTCTGGCGTTTCTGATCTTAGAAACCACCTATTTTCCTAGGGTTAATCGAAACACGATATATTTGTGGTCCGAGAGAGACTCCTCCTCGGAGACTCTCCAGTCCACTACCCTGCTCCTCAGTACACTCGAACATAGAGTCAAATCGAGAACCACACTTCTGTTTTTAGTCTGGAATGTGGGAGTATCACCCCGATTCAGAATCTCCAGCTCTGTGCCCGCTATGCATTCAATTGAATCTCTCCATCTGTCATTGATGTTTGTGCTTCCCCACACCGTGTGGTGAGAGTTTGCATCACAGCCCAACAGCAGAGGAATCTTGCTCTCGTGACAGTGCCGAATTAGAGCCTCCACCTCTCTGGGAGGCGGGGGTCCCTCGGCATCGCCAGGGAACTAAGCCGAGGCAATATATACCTCTAGCCTTTTTCCGCTACTACCCCTGAGTCTGACCTTAATAACGGTGAGATCTCTAGAACAGAATTTAGGCACCAAGACCGGATCCATACCCTTGACGGCTATGCATGCCCTTGGCGTTTTTTCGCGTGGCCTCTTATATATTGAGCCACATCCTGACAAGCCACTAATCCTTTCCCTGTATAATCAGGGTTCTTGGATTAGGGCGAGTTCTGTCTGCACCACAGACATGCGTCTGGCTAGAGCCGCCGAGGCGCAAGCTGTGGTGCAAATTAATCTGCGTAATGGAGATTCCCGTCTCAGCCATTGAAAGGCTAGTTCGGAGCACCTCCGGGCGCTTCTGGGCCTTCTGAGGATCCCAGTTGCGTCACTCGGAAGGTAACCCCACTCGCCCCTAGATAGAGTTGATAATCTAGAGCCGCAAGGTTTCGGGAAGACCAACGACTAGAATCCAGCCTCTCCCCTTCGGCCTGGACCCCTGCCTGTCGGAAAACACTTTCCCAGAATCAGTTCGTAGCGACGGATTTTGAAAGCTCAGGCGCCTCAGAATGGTCGCCGGACACTTCGGAGATGCCGGGAATCAGTACGGTCGCTCTGCGGTACCTTTGCAAACACTCGGTCCCCTTGACTTCCGATGGCTCCCGACCTGATGAAGATGTGGTTGAATCTGTGTTCGCGTCCCTCGCGAGGTAACGCGTCAATCCCTTTAGAGATTTCATCCCTCAGCCTGTCCAAATCCTCGAGAGTTAGACAGTTATCAGGATAACCCGACGCAACGACAACTCTCACCAGGGCGTTTTTAGCCATCTGCGCGAAAGTAACGCCCTGTATTACACGAGCCTTCTGCCGTTTCAACTCCCTGTTTCGGGGAGTTTCTCCGGAGCCCTTCTTCCTCTTGCCTATGGAATAAGCCTGTGGAGTTGCTCCGGGTAAAGTTTCCGCAGCCACTGCCCCCTATTAGGAGCCTTGGCTGCTGTTTGCGAGACGCGCATCACGGGCTCTCTTTCTTTGTTCTCCGCAACGGTTCCTCTACCTTACGGAGAGTTCTGTTAACTGCACTTCTACGGCTTCGACAAGATTGTCTTCAGCATCATCCCTATTTCGGACCGCCTCTGGTGGGTTGCCCCCTACGGAGCCACCCACTTTTGGCGGTGGGTTAGATAGGGGTCCCGAAACGAAACCCTCATCGTTTATATATATATATATATATATATATATATAATTCATTTTGGTCCCACGAGTAGCTACAGAAATAAGAAACATCCCCCCCACAGAGCCCCGCTTGTAGGGGGTGGGTCTAAATACTATGGGATTCGGCCTGTCCGCCTCTACTGAGGGGGGCAGGCCAAGGTGTTCAAGTATTTGTTGACCATGGTGTCATTCAGCTCTTGAAACGGCGATCACATCTTAGCCTGGGAGCATGAGAACTCGCTCTCTCGATATTCCAGGGAGCTTTGCCATTACCTCCTGGAAGGATCGCTCCTTAGTTTAAGTCTCACCGACCAGAGTCTGTCAGTTCCCCAGAGTAGTCAAACCTCGCGATGCAGCCCCTCAGGTTCACCTATTCTAGATCTGTGGTCTAATGAGCCCCGTAAGCCCTCCCACTAGCTACAATTGTGTTCGCGATCATACTCATGCTACTTCTAAAAACAAGAACCGTGACGAGCAGGCGCACTTGGAAGAAACCTTTATGGGATACAAAGCTGCAAGGCGTCACGAAAAAATGCAAATAGCACTTAAACAAATATCTGTTTCAAGCCCAGAATGTGACCCTTGATTTGTTTTAGGAATCAGCTATTTTCTTGAAAAATCGTCTTTTTTGGTTAAATTCAACTATTTTGATAAAAAGTAATCTATTTGGTTGAAACGTGAACAGTCAGGGCCGCCTGAACAGTTTTCTATTGAAATGCATAATATTGCGCAATATACTCGACTGAGCACTCGTGCACTGCGGCCCTTCCGAAGCGGGAGTCCCAATCATCTTTCTCCCTGCCCGCTGAGAAACTGCGTGGTTCAGCAGTTCTAGGAATTACTAAGCTAGACCGGCTTCTATGGGACCTGGAGTGTATATATGGTTGTTCACTTGCCGAAATATATTGCGTTTTTTTAATTAACTTTAACTTATTTCTAATTCTTTCTAAATTAAGTTTTTATTAATTATCATCTTAGTTATTTTGATGTTTATATTATAAACTTGAGGATGTGAAAAAATAACTTTTTAGGTAACTTGAAGCTACATTATCTAGTAACTGTAACTAGTTAGTGGAACAAAAGTTACTTACCCAACACTAATGTAGAATCAATAGTCTTTTCTTGGGTGGTGGGGGGGGGGGGGCGCGGCGTTCGACCGTGGATTTGGTGCAAATATACGGGGTATTGTAAAAATATTAGAAACTAATTTGTGGAATGTTGCGAAATCAACAAAAAATGCCTAAGATATCCGAAAGGTGTAATGTAATGTAATGTAATTATTCATTTTAAATAAAGCAAAATCTAAAACTAAAATACAATATTGTTCGTGATCCAAACTCATATGAAAATCGAATAAATATTAATTGACCCAGACAGCCAAAGAATTGTTCACTTATGAGGCAATATTACACTGTGAGGTTCAGAAAAAGTTTGGAAGAAAACTTAATCCGATGCGCAGTAGTACTCTACGACAACTAAGGCTGCGCGGTAGTTTTTTGTAGGTCCGGAGATACAGCAGGAGAGCCAGGAAAGCTACTGAGCAACCAAAAGTGCCATAGAACACTACTGTGCATCGAATTAAGTTATATAAATATTTTAAACTTTCCTGAACCTCTCAACGCAATATTTCCAACCTTGCATTTCGAGTTTCAGCAAATCTTCACGGAATTTTTTTTACTATCTGAGGAATAATTTTTTGAAGAAAAGGGGCTTCGTTATACAAAAAGAATTTTCCAAGGATTCTAAAAAAAATACAAGAAGATTATCGAAAAATTCATATGAGACGAAAACAATTTACGAATATTTTATAAATTTCTGCAATCTATTGAAATATTTTGAAATCTTTCTGAGTATTATCTTAAAATTCATTTTTCAGCATAAAAAATCATTTTAGATTTCCCTTTCAGGTAACATTTTGAAATATTTTCCAATTTGCTCACAGAATTCGGGTTCGAAAATGAAAAATCATTTGAAATTTTCCCATAAATTTTAAGAAAATTGTATTATTTTCTTGAAACCATTTAAAATTCTTAAAAAGCTTCTGAATTTTTTTTCGAAATCTTCGAACAGCTACATTTTGTTAAAACATTTATAAAATCTTCACAAAAATTCAGTTATTTTCGAATCTTTTCAAAAATTTTGAATATCTTTTGAAATTAATCATTTAAAGTAAAACCTCAATATGGCAGTAACGGTAATTTTTTGTTATCGGTCGCAAAATGTTAACAATCATAATTATTTCCCAATATTAACAAATTATTTACATTTTATATTTGATTAATGATATTTAGAAACATTTAGAAATAAATTTTATGATGATAAAAGTACCAAATTATTTTGTTGAAGCGTTTGGTTAAACCAACGAAAAAGTTTTTTAGGCACAACCAAATTTTTTTGTAGATTGAACAAACGTATTTGGTTGAATCAACCAAATATTCGTTAGCTCTAAACAACTATTTCTTGGGCTGAACAAAAATTTGGAAGTGTTCACAAAATAGTTTTGTTGAACGAACCAAATATTTGTAATCGCAACAAAATTATTTCTTGAAGAGCGAATCAAATTTTTGTAGATTTAACAAAATACTTTTGTTGCAGCAATAATATTTTTTCAGGGATAACCTATTTTTCTAAATAAAATATAAAATATTTTTTGTGTGAGAAAAAACCCAAAAGGACAAAATGCATTGATGCAATAATATGTATTCGATTTGAAGAAAATTCGTTTAATTAATCACAATTAAATTTTAAAATACTCGATGATTAGATAAAAGAGTGATTAATTAAGAGATTTCTCTTCAAATCTAATTCATTTTGACAAATCAATGTAATCTTCGTCTTTGCAGCTTTTCTCCCACACAGAAAATATTCTAATATATTTACGCATCAAAATAAAGAAGTTATTGTCCTGAATTAAGAACTTACAGTTATCAATAATTACATACGTGTCTATTATAATTATTGGGAAGTATAATCAGAACATACAATTTGTGTAAAGAACACTATTATTTATTTTATTAAATATATTGGAGTTTATAACGCACACTTATTAGTAGCAAGTTACAAGTGCATCTATATTTACATTGTAAAGAATACATTAAGTCTGAACATAAAGCAAACTTTCTAAGAACAAACACCGCCTTTCGTAACTAACTTTTATATTATAAGCATTCACGTGTGAGGAAAGTTCTTCTATTTTTAGAAGTTTTACTATAAAATACAATTTTATTGAACTATTTTATTGAGGTTTCGTCTTTTTGTTGAATTCAACTGTTTTTGATTAAGGATGAGAATCTTATTTATTTGAAATACCAACTGTTATATTTTTCGTCGATACATTAATCTTTTTTGTTTAGGAATTCAAGTAAATGGTTGGAAGTTGCAATAATTTTGATAGCACATTGTTGACAGAATGTGGGTACTATGTGACGCTATGGAAAATTTATTCCAGTACATTTTTATGCGCTTGGTTGCGCCGACTCGAAAAGAAAGATCACAATCATTAGTTTGAAAACTACTACTTCCATCCCCGTTTACAGGGGTAGAAGAGACCTATTATATACCTGTGTTATAAAAAGGAACTTTTTTATTTACTTTTGAAAAAAGCTAGCTGGAGCATTGACAAAAGATCGAAGCTTTGAATATATTATATTTTAGTTTTACATTTTCTTTAAATTGTATCAATAGTGTGGAGGATTCCCGTTTACACGGTTTTTAAAATTTTTACGTGAAAACATGTTTTGATTGGGCGTGAGGCACCTACTGGAGTATCTTTGATTTCTTCTGGTGTCAATAATGTAACCGTACCACTTTGCATGTTTATTTTCGCTCGTTTCTCATTAGACGAATATATTCCAGCAAGAAAATTAGTACTCTCCAATATTGCAAATACGTCCCCATCGGATGTTGATATAATAATTTGTTCTTGGATTGGCACAGGCTCATAGAGATCTTTTCCTATTCTCAATTTAAGTGATTTATTGGTAGGAAAAATGTATTTTCGAAGTTCGAATATCCGAAGAGCATTCGTTTTGGAAGTAAGCCGAATGAATTTAAGATATTCGAGTCCACATCCCCTTTTTTGATAAGAAGGAAGCTTTGTAGGTGGAACCATACGCTTAGACAGAGAAGGAGGAGGTCTTGACCGAGAAGATCCGGCAGGAGGAGGAGGCTCTGTAGAAGAAGACCTAGTAGGTGGACGAGGATTTGAAGTAGAAGATCTATCAAGAGAATAAGGGCTGGCAGGAGGATACTCGGCAGGATGTAACTCGGCAGGATGTAACTCGGCATAACGAAA
>CAKNYM010051153.1:46669-81547 GCA_932195095.1 Andricus curvator | reverse complement strand
CTGGCATGATGAAACCCGGCAGGATCAAACTCGGCAGTAGGAGACCTGGACCTAGACCTGGACCTTCCACGAGAATGATGTCTGTCAGGAGAATCAGAAGTACCCACACGAGGAAGGCTAGGAAAAGGGACCTCTTTACGTAAACCCTCGGACTGTGAACTCAACTCTGCAACAAGAAACAGAGGATTAGATTTTCCCAAATTGCATGAAGCAAAATTTTAAAATGTCTAGTTATAACATTTTTTGGCAACTTCGAACCTGCAGATCAATAATTCGAAAGAAAATTATCAGAAAAATGTAATTTTATATTAAACAAATTAGGCATGATACATTTACTGATATATTAACTAATTTAAATACTTCTGCAGAAAATAATATGCTAGCTATAAAAAGTTATTCAAAAACATCTCAAGCTTTTTTGCGAAGAACAAATTCAAAATGTTGCGGTTAATGCATATAATGAAATTGCAACTATTTTAAATTTAATTGTATCTTATATTACGGTGGCCCGAAAAAACAAAAGTTCGAAATATCTTTGACGGCACTTTACCCCCCCCCCTTACGCGGCTCCGCGCCATTTTGTTAGGATCACAAAAAAGTGAGTTTTTGAAGTGAAACTTCTTATGGCACACCCCGAGAAAAATACTTTAAGCTGGAGAGCGAAATGGATCTAGAGATTGATATTCGCGTGGACTCTCATTCAAGGAATTCATGGAATTTATGGAATTCCTGGAATTCAAGGAATGCATGGAATCAATGGAGTTCACGAAATTCATAGAATTCACGGAATTCATGTAATTCACGGAATTCATGGAATTCATGTAATTCATGGAATTCAAAGAATTTCTTGAACTCCTTCAAATCGTCAAATTCCCCTTAAATATTCTTTCGAAGTTTCACTTCTATCATCCGGCCCCGAGACACACACTTTGTTTTTGCTGTGTAATGTATCTGTAACGAGTTACATCAAAAAGAATGTTACTTACCCCACACAGCATGTTGGTTTGGTTGGCTCGAAGAAGATCGGTCTGGAGAAGAATGGCTCGAAGAAGGTTGTTTACGCCGGATAATGGGCAATTTCTGCAACCGATGAATTCTAGGAGGCGAGTCGCCCTGCGAACTCAATTCTGCAAGAACAAGTAGAAATGGATGCATTTTTATTTTTGAATACTCAAACTGAGAAAAACTTGGGATGGAAGTTGCAGTTTCAATCATTCAAACCTATGTATTGTGACGTTTCAGAATTTACAATGACCAAAAGTTAGTCGTGAACATGAAATAAATGGATCTCTAGCACTTCAGGGAACGCATGATGCTCTACGGCTGAATTCGTCAACAGTTTTATAACTTAATTCAGGCTGATTCATTTTTATTTTTATTGTATGTATTTCTTTCTCGGAATCAACGTCATCGATGGACAACAAGGGAATTCGAGAATTGGAGAATTTTAGGATATTTAACTCTGACTACTTCTATACTACTACTACTACTTCAATAGCCTCTCGAGATCAATCATTGCGGAGATGCGAAGAAGCTAAATTGCTCTAGACAAGCTTCGAGATTCTACAGACTCCTCTACCCGGCGTAGAACACTGCAAAGATCCTGGAAACAGAAATATTTCAATGTCGACACCCGCTATACGTGAGGTAGCTGTATAGCTCAGGCACGAGTGGAGTTGAGCTGGACGAGAGATGTCGCGAGGATAGCGGCATAAAAAGCTTTCCGTAAGCATTCAGCTTTTGAGCGAGTGCGAAATGCCAGTTTAAATTTAATAAACTGTGCGCGCTTTAAATATACTTGTGAGTGTTCAGAAGTTATTTCTAGAAGAAAATATCAGATTGAAACACATATACATATACCATATTTTACTAGAGCAAGATTCTTTCTCGAGTTGCCGGCGAGTCTACTAATCAGTGTTGTGTATAAATCGTGTAAAGAGATTAAGAACTACGATTTAAACTTAAACTGTTGAAGGCGAGCATTGAAACATTGTAACGAAGTTATTCTTTCAATAGAATGAATTAATTAGGTCATACGGTCCAATAAAAAAGCAATGTATTCAGATGTCAAAGAATCATAATTTTATTTGTCAATTTTAAAACCAAAGTACGTTTCGACTTTTCATTGCAGGTCTTCTTCAAAGGTAAATATAACCCTGTAGTAATATTGAGAAATCAAAAAGATTTCAATTCGTTGCTATTTTATTGGAAACATAATTTTTGGATTGAACCAAAAATTATTTTTTTTTATAACAAAGTTTAAAAGAAAATAGTCCTTATTTAAAAAGAAGCAAGATTGGAATTGTTTGTCCCTTCAAAACACAATACTTCGTTTCGTTTTAAAAATGTAGTTAAATTTATAATATTGAAGCCTCTTTAAATCTTTTGAGGTTTCAATTCAATGTTTATGATATCTGTCTTAACTCATTCCAATTTTGGTTCTTTATAAATAAGGAATATTTTCTTTTAAACTTCGTTGTATGAAAACTAATTTTTGGTTCATTCAAAATATTATGTTTTTTATGAAATAGTGACGAATTGAAATATTTTAGGATTTCTCAATATTACTACAGGTTATATTTATCTTTGAAGAAGACCTGCAATAATAGGTCGAAACGTATGTTGGTTTTAAGATTGACAAATAAAATTATATCAAGCTTCTTGAGTGTGTGGAGGTGTATCAAGGAATAGTGAGATGCATGAAAGAGCTGATGCTCTTGTGGCGGACAAGATTTGTCATAATATCTGGCAAAAGACAAGTGACTACCAGCTATGTCACATATAAGTGGCCCGCCGAACAGAAGAGAATATAAGGTCAACCACCTTCTATACATTGGACGGCCTTAAACACTTTGCCTCTTCAAAAGAGGGCCTTGACATCCTTGTGCTGGTGGTAAATAGGTACTCTACAGTAATTGGCATTAGCTTCGGACTGGAAAAGTGTGCCTGCGTTCATCCACACAAGGGAAGACTACAAACTATATCATCGCGTGACGATCAGGATGTTAAACTCAGAGGTGGAAATACCATTCAACATGTTGCTAATGGAGAAACATATGCATATCTTGGAATACCGCAAGCGGAAACCTATACTGCTCTACACGTTTGGTGCAGTGAAATGGAATGTCGGTCGAAAAATGGAAAATCGAAGTCATGATCCTAGATCTTCCGTATCTCGAATATACCTCCCTCGAGATAAAGGGTTATAGGTGTGCTGTGCTTGGAGTGTCTTCATCGAAAAACGATTCTGGCTACAGCTTGCTCAGTTCTAAATAGCACAGATGCTCTTATGCGACTCGTAAATCAACATGAAGTCGTTAATGTTGCGCGTTTCTATAAAGTGCCGCAGATAGGGCCACAGAGGAGCTTGGTCTTCCATTTGATTCCGGCGACACTACACGTGGCCTAGCCTCACTAACAACTTTGGTGCTCAAAAGTCGTGTACAGGAACTAGAACATTCGTTTCTACTATTCTACGGTATTATACGTAGAGAAGGGCTATCGATGGGCCTATTATACATGTTTCTCAAGTACTTGTAGGGGATATCATCTTCCGAGCGTGCAAGCAAGAGCTAGAAACACTTGGACATATTCTCAGTGGATGCTCGAAGTATGCATGCTACGGCTATATACAGAAACACAATGCGGCTCTAAAAGTGTTATACTACAATCTTCGCCACTTCTATCTTGTTGATCTATTGTCAGTCTTGCAATACGCCCAGGGGGAACCTAAGTCCGTTGTAGAGAATGATCAGTGTAAGATCTTCGGGAATTTCTCATTATCTGCCACTAAACGTATCAGTGCTACAAAGCCTGATATTGTCCTTCAAGATCTGGAGACGAAGATCATTTACGTGATTGAATCCTCGGTACCAGCCGATGATAATATCACGGCAAAGGAGGAAGAAAATGGGGAAATATCAAGGACTTCTTTTCGAGCTGAGCAGACTGTACCAAGGCTACAAAGTCCATCTTGTAGTTCTCATAAGCGGCTGTCTTGGAGGAATGAAAGGTTCATTTCTTAGCCAACTCAACAAAATCCCGGATTTTCAGCGTCAGGCTCAGTGCATCGTGAGCCGGATGCAAAAGGCTTTTCTTCTGAGATCACTTCATCTGGTCCGTCAACACTGTTCCTCAGAACATTCTACAAAGATTGGTAGCTCTAAAAAAGTAGCCAGAGGTAAAACTTTCATCTCCAACTGTGCCGTCAGCCGCGTAAGGCCATCCTCGGCTAGAGACCGGACTCCAAGGAACAGTGTTGTACGAAGTTTCTCGCGTGAATTTCCCGCTCTTGCTTCCCTTCTGGGATAGAAGGAGCAGGAGTGGATGACGTACACGTCCCAGTTGCGTCGGGATTGGTTGCTTTAATGAACCGTGATCGTAGCTTCTGGAGCCTACAACTTTTCATAATAATAATAATTCTACCGAAGGTGTTCTTGCGTTGGCGTCGCGGTAGGGATTGAACTTTCTTCTCATGATCTTGACGGTTATGCTGGCTGCTGCATAGCTACTGACAAGGTTTTCCATACCAGACAGACAGAGAATGAAGAGAATAGGAGCTAAGAGGAGCACCAAAAACCCATTTTACCATTAAGAAATTCCTTAAACTTTATCGTCGTTGGTCGTTTCCTGAGGATCATTGGGGCGCTCCAGGTGCCACTGCTGTGGCTGGCAACATACAAGCCGGCGGGGGTGAGTTGCGTGATGGACTTGATGCCCTGCCAATTTGAATACAAGATGGGAACGGCCACAACTTCTCCTGCGGGATGGCCTTTTGCCAAAACTCTGTAGTGAATTTCCCGGAAATAAGGACAGTAACTGAAGACGACCTTAAATAACAAAGTCGTCAGATAATAGACAGGAACCTGCTCCCTAGAAGAACTGTCAACCGAATAAGATCTGAGGTTGAGAATTCATTCCAAAAAGAGGATCAAGCGAACGCCGGAAATGAATGGAGACGTGATCAGATGTCACTTTCGGGCATCGGCACGGTGAGGATTCTTCAAGGGCGAACAACGTCGTCTCTTCATGGGTCTTCATCCCGAGCTGGCCTATAGAGTGACTGAACAACATCTTGCTGATCAATTAAGATCCATTAGGCGGCGCCACCTTATATCCGAGGTTGAAATAAGTAACATCGGAAAACAGGTGAAACATACAACTAACAGCACCCGTAGCGCACCCCGAAGATGCGGTGGAGGAGGAGATTCATATACCCGTGACACGAGAAGCTGTGGAAGAGCGGCAGCCGGATCTGGTAGATGTAGCAGGTCGACTGTCTCATGGTCGACAGTCGTTAGGCTTGCAGCCACGAAGCCCGCCCCTGCTCCTGCTGAGCACATTGAAGAGCTCATTCAGGAAAGCCTGAGTCTTATGGCATGCTTCACTGATTCCATCCTAGAGTTCGCAGATCAAGATCCAACAATGAGAAATGGCCTGCCGAAATTTAGAGTCAAACAGAACCTTCTCCGGTTACTTGGCGGATTGAACACCGAAATACCGCTTCTGTTCTTGCAGAAGGATATAGGCTTACTACATACTCTTGCATATTTCGCTGCAGTCGCGTCTGCCAGGAGATTAGCATATAACTCAGATTCAACAAGTGATTGACTATCTTGAACAGAGGCTCATGGCCTTTTCAGCGCGACTGCGACGATTCGAGAGAGAGAGAGAGAGAGAGAGAGAGAGAGAGAGACTATTAGAAGGAATGACAATAGGACTTTTTTGGCAGACGAAAGACGTTTCTATCGCGGACTTGCAAATGGCAAAAACAAGACTCAACATTATTGTGAACCACCTAGGGTGAACCACCTCAGCCTCCGATGTAACTCGTATCCTAAATAGGGCTAAGAACTAGAAAGCGCACTTCAAAACATCTTGGAGAACCCAGATCACTTGCCCTCTTTTATGCTGGAGGATGTAACGTATATGATACCCCCAAAAGTAGCCTACACTAACAACCAACAGACGTTCCCCTCAATACCCCACGATTATTTACCTCCGTTCCGTAAGACATGAGATCTGTCCTCGCGTCTTCCAAGGTGAGTCATTCAGCGCACTATGTTTTTATTTAGCCTTGAACCAAATAAGTTGGACACGCCACAACACGTCCTATACTCACTCACCTCCTGTACATGGACGACATAAACTTTTATGCAAGCTCAGTGTCGAAACTGAACAGCCTACCTAATATCTTGATGCAGTTTTCCTATGGCATCATAATGTCTCTGGGTTTGGACAAATGCAGAAAGCTGCATTTGTATCTTGGAGAGAGAAATGCATCACTGATACTGGACGACCGTGCCCTGATTGAGGCGATGGCAAAGGCAATTAACACCTATGCCATTACGGACTAACATACTCCTTTGATTTGTTTACCTGGTCCATGACTGACCTCGAGAGGCTTAACAAAATCATCCGCGTGAAAATGTCTGAGCACCGAATGCACCATGAAAACAAAACAGGTATAACATCTCTCTCTCTCTACGACCACATCTGTAGAGTTGACCTGTATACCCCCTTAAAACTTGCAGCTGTTGATTTCCAGTACATCGGACATCTCAATGCTGAACAGCTAGTTGCTCAATGGCGAGGAAAACAGATGCACAAGCAACACTTCGAAACATTAGACCTTCCCTGAGAGGATAGTGATGCTTCAAACCTTTGGCTAAGGCTAGGAAAACTTTTATCGGAGACAAAATGATTTGTCGTTGCCATCCACGACTGGGTAATCAAGAAGCAGTTATTTGCAGATGCCGTCTTTGTGGAGATCCCAATGAGAAAAGTTGTTGATACCAAAAGCGTATCATAAGCAAGAACTTTGCAATCTCTGTATCCTCTTCCTCAAGGTCGCACTCAGGTGCTGTAATACCGTCTGATCCAGATTCTGTGGAAGTGATTGACTTTATAGCATTAAAAAGATGGCTCAAGTCGATCTGCCCAAATACTAAGGTATTACAATGTAAAAATCATTAATTCCGGAAGAGTTCGGTACTAATAACTAGAGGCATCCCTTCTTTTCGATTCTACGGGCATACTTGGCTAAGTTCTAAAAGTACACAAATTTAACTCTACTAGATTCCGAGTTAGTTCAGTTCCGAGTTACATCAGTTGTAGCGAACTCAGTCTCTAGCTCTAGATATATTTTGTACTGAATGAGAGAACCATGGCGGCTTTCGTCTAGCTATTCGAAAACGTCGGATCGGGCAAAACTTATTAATTAGTTCTGAGGCCAGGAAAAAGAAGCGTTACACCTTGTCAATCATGTGGTGATCAAACTTTTTTGATAATGAAATAACAGTCAAGTCGCTGTTTCGAAGGTTTGCGCTAACAAACAGAAGATGTAGGATTGCATTTGATCGTTTTGGAACATCAATAACCTCATTTAAACAAAAAGGGCGACACACACACACACATATATATATATATATATATATATATATATATATATATATATAGAGAGAGAGAGAGAGAGAGAGAGGGAGAGTAAAATTTCTTCTGGCCCATATTCAAAGCCTCAATTACATTTACCTTGAAATCGCCTAGACAGATGGAGTGATCAGATTCAGCTATATTGGATTTTATAATTTTGACTCTTCAATTGCTAAACGCTCCCTTTCTCCCGTTGACGCACTTAATCTACTGTTTATAAAATATCCGGTAATGCTCCTTATTGATTTTTCATACTACCAAAAAATTATTCAAAGAAATGAAAACTGTTTAAATAATTACCCAATATGTTACACGAAAAGGCTGTGTTTAGTCGTCCCGAAAAATTAGGGGGGTTGGACCAATATTATTTATGTGGCCAGTCACAGGGGTGCCTTCCTGCCCCCACCCGAAAATTCGGGACGACTAGCCAAGCTTATGAAAAATATTTCGCTAGCCATCCTGAATTTCGGGACGACGAGACACTGCGACACAAAAAATATCACTCTTGAAATTCAACAGCTGTATCATTTATCCTGAAGAATAACAACTTTTTACGATTTAAAGGCGGGAAGAAATTGCTTAAGCAAATAATAATTGTTTAAACAATTGAAAATTAATCAGAAAATACTTGGAAACTTGTCAATTATCAAAGAAAAAATATTCATGTCGAAAAAGTTCCAAAAAATACCGTGTTCAACAATAATTTGGCATAAAACGGTTATTTCGCATTTTCTCGGCATTTTCCGGGTCCAATACAAGGGGATTAGGTTCGTAAAAATTAATAGTGCCCGTGGCATGGATTAATGTGGACCAATTTGAACAAATTGTAGGAGTGGTAGATCACCAAAAGTCGAAACTCAAATTTTTGCAGGTATAATTTGGACCACTTTAGTGCTCCAACTTTAAAAAATTTTAATTTGTAGCAAGCAAAGAATAGTTAATCACCAAACGGAAAGATAACATCGCAGTGGGAAAACATTGAAACGATATGGGTCTCCGGGTGTGAAGAGGATACAAGAATAAAAATTTCAACATGATGTTATACACAAATGTTTCGTATGTGGCAACAAATTTGATAAGAAACCGATTAGATTTCTCTCTAACCCAATGTTTATTCTATTACGCAACTAAAATATTGTATTTCCAAAAATTAGCAGAATGTTGAAGACGTAAGACAAAAGTCGCGAGCCTCAAAAAGCGTATATAAATCGAAAAATTATAAGTATGGCACCCTAATTAAACTTACCAACAGAATCCAGATAAACCGAAAATGTAAGAATTAGAATGTAGCTGGCGATCTTCATTTTTTCTCTGGGTATTAGATAGATTTCCTGAACGTCAGCTGAGAAATTTGGAATATTTGTGCTGCTTCATCAGATTACTATGAGCCTATTCGCACGTGGAAGTCTTTGCCACGGGAGCAGAAACTGCAACGTTTTGTAAATATGCTCTCTAGAAATATCTGTTTTTAATAGGTACACATCGAAACATAAAAAAATCACGTGATAGTCGAGAACTAAAGCTGAGAAAAAATATGATTTATTATTCTGGTGTCAGTAAACATTCCTGTACTTATCATCACATCATATTTGTTCAAAGTTTCATGATTGCGTGTACTTATATTGATATAGCATAAAATTTCAAATATCGAATAGTTAAATTTTCAGTTAAAAAATTTTTCTTAAACAAAAAACAAAAACAACATTTTCAACTATGTATTTGCAAACTATTTGTATAGACCATGTAAAATACTCTTAATTATCTGCATTACTCTTGATTACAAGCTAATTACTTGGATTATTATCCACATTACTTCGACTTAACTGGATTACAAGTGGATTGCCTGAATTACTCTAAATCATTTTGATTACTCTAAATTAAAAGTTACTTCCTTAGAATAACTAAAATATTTCCAATTACCTGGGTAGCCAGTTGATCTATTATAGATTATAAGTGGATTTCGCTGGATTACAGGTGGATTACTCGGGTTACAGGAATCATTACGAATTAGGCGGATTATACTTTATTAAAAGTTAATTGCTTGTATTCTCTAAATTACTTCGACTTATTTAGATTACAAGTTGATTACTTCGTACTTTGTTACTTGTTTAAATAAATAGTTGACCTTTCCATCAAATTGTGCAATTTTCAACTAAAAGAATAAATCATCAACCAAAAAAAAGGCATTTTTTACAAATTAGTTCAACTTTAAACCAAGTAGTTGATTTTTCAACAAAAAGGATGACTTTTACGAAATTACGGCTCTGGTTTGGAATAAATCAATGACCTTGATGTTTTTCGCTAAAATGAATTTAACAGAATACCAGCGGAATAGGACATCGCAGCTGGTTCGTCACTAAGTATTTATCATGGTTTTTCTGTATGGTTATGATTTACCTTTAATTTTTGGTCTGTTTGATGAAGTAGACTGTTTACAGATAACATGTAGGCCTGTACGTAGTATTGGTAATAGTTATATTTTCAGTAGCATAATAACAGATCTGGCGTATATAGAATTTCTATACATTGAATGTTATTTTCCTAGAATCATAAGCTTCGGGCCTTGTTCAAACGCGATAATATACCACACATACATACTTAATTACTACATACAGCTTATCAGTTACTTGTCCGAACTTGTCTGAACACTTACTTGTGGAAAAATCTTTCATAAGATCATGAGCAAATTTTTAATGAAAATTAAACTAAATGATATTTGGTTATTTTTAATGCATTTTTTGTAGTGTCTCTCATCGTTCTATTCGCTCTAATTCTTCTGTAATCGCTAAGTCTAGACTGAGAAGTTTTTTGCTCGGCTTTTGCTTGCTAACATTTATCTACTTAACTGGTTTAATTTTTGTGTGAATTCTATAGGATTTAAATATTTGAACTGTTCTGCCTTATCTAGACTTATATTTCGTCTATCATGGAGACTTTAGAAATCTGCCATGTAAATGCTCAATCTCTCTTGGCACACTATCACGAATTTCAATTCTTTCTCAACTTCAGTTTGCTCGCCCTTGACAATGATGTGCTATTTCGTAGGGACAGAGATGAGCGGAGAGGAGGCGGAGTCGGCTTATATGTGCATGACAGTCTTAGGGGAGTCGTGGTGGGAGTCAACGCATTTGCTAGGTATCCTACTGCCAAATTTCTGTTCATTAAAGCCTCAAGTGCTGATCAAAGAGACAATGTGTTAGTAGGTGTTATTTATAAGCACCCGAATGCCTCTTCCGGAACCGAACTTGAATCTGAAATCCTTGCTTCTGTACCGAACTATAGTTGCAAAACCGGCCAACTCCTCGATTTTGAGAAATGCGTTTTTTCCGTTTTTTGAGTCCTAAGTGAACTTTTTAATCAACTGGAAACAAGAAACCATGTAAAACCCGCTCATATCCCTGTTTTATATGCGTTCGAAAATCACGATTTGCTGCAAAACCGGTGAAATCTCCATGCTGAAAATGGCCGCTCGTTTCGTGCAGTGTTGACCTACATACTTAAGGGTAAAGAAGTTTTTGGAAGAAGTTCCCTTTAATCAAGCAAGAAATAGGAAAAGTGTTTTGAAACATACTGCCCTAATGTCTTTAACAACTAAAGAGTTTTGGTTCTTATTTTATTCTGGCTAAGTGTGATAGAAAATCAGCTTTCCCCAACAATTCTGTTTTTTGGAGATGGCCGGTTTTGCAAATAGACGATTCAGTTGACGATCTAGTAAAGCTAGTGTCCTACGCCCAACATCCCATGGCATTTCTCTCAAATCACGATCTTATTAATATTGATTACAAATACACTTGTGATCAGCCACTAAATAAGTCTCAAAATCAAACACGAAATCTTTCCAAGGTAAATGAAGTAACGTTTCACGAGCACCTAATGACCTTCGATTGGGAAAAGCTTCTTCGCATGGTGGATATTAATAGAAAAATTAATCCCTTTTGCTCCCATTTAATTTCAGCGTTTGATAGGTTTGCGCCCCTACATTTTCCTCATAAATATAAAAAATCTGCACCTTGGATTATGCCCACTAGTCAAAAGAACAAAAAACCAGGTATTCATGCTATATTTCGCAAACTAAGGAACCTAGTGCAAACAAAAATGAGAGATTCGTCCAATAAATACAATTCTAACGCTATCAAAAACAGAAATAAGAACGCAAATATTTGGCACTTGTTTAGACGATTATTACTTATCCCGCCTAAGAACGAATCGGCTGTTAATTTTTTTTTCTGCCAACGATCCTATTAATCCTTTAATCTCAACATTTAACGGAACTTATTTCTTTTTCACAGACATGAGACCTGAGATTCTTCTGGAGAAGTTTATGGAAATCAAGTAGAGTCACCTTTAATCTGATGGGATTTCCTTAAAAATGATTCGACTTACTCTTCCTATAATATTTTTTATACAACTTCATATTTACCACTCTTCCCCACAAGTAAAGATTTTCCCGAATGTTTAGAAAAAAGCGATTATATTATTTATTATTATGTTATTATTATATACAGCTTACAAAGTATCTTGATACTAATAAGTTGACTGATCCTTTGCAATCGGGCTTTCGGGCGAAACACAACACAGTAACGGCTTCCCTAAAGATGACCACTGACTTTAAAATGGCTATTAATACGAGGGAGGTCGCGATAGTGGTTTTTTTTTATTTTTCCAAAGCGTTTGATTCAGACAAACACGAACTTCTTTTACGCAAACTTAGAACGTTTAATGTATCCATGTGTCAATAGCAAAGGCAAACGGTCTGAATTGGCAAGGATTCGGAGTGGAGTCCCACAGCGCTCTATTGTAGCACCCCTTCTCTTTAGCTTATACACATCGGTCTTAGGTGCTGAACTTGCATACTGCAAATGCCATGAGTATGCGGACGATTTTAAATTGTATCTTTCGGGCCTCATCGCCTCCCTTAAATGAATGTTGGAATTGGTCCAGGAGGACATTGCCTTAGTGGTACAATGAGCACAGAATTATGGGCTAGCACTGAACTCGACCGAAGCTAAAGCAATTATTATCGGGCCGACTCCTTCCCCGTCCTTAGAAACTTCAACAACCTTCTCTTCACTCCAAATTGATGGCCTTGAAATTGAATTTTTCGAAGTCGTAAGGGATTTGGTTCATGTGCTTAACCGCACTCTCTCCTGGAGTGAGCAAGTTTTTGGCATTTCGAGAAAGGTTTTCACGGTGTTGCAACAGCTTAAAAGAAACAAGGAATCCTTGCACACGGCTACAAGGATTCTTCTGTTGAAGAGCCTAATCCTCCCGTATTTCGATTATGGGAGTATTTTATACGATGACATTATGGAGGAACTTAATTTAAAACTCGATCAAGCACTAAATGCATTCATTCGCTTCATTCATGACTTGCCGAAATATGAACACAGAATTCCCTATGGCTTAAGGGCTGCACTTCTGAATGTGGAAAAGAGAAGAGAATTCTTTATGGGCAACAGAGTTTTCAATCTTTTCCACAGTCAAACGCCACAGTATCTTTTAGATCTATTTTTAATCAGAGATAACAATCAGCCCACTCAGTCTATGCTTCGTGAAAGGAAAATGGTTCTCATAGTTCCGATACACAGAACCTGTAATCTGCAAAGATCCTTCATAGTCAGAGGGCCACGTCTATGGAACAAGATACCTAGTACGATCAGAGATTCACCTTCAGTATTTCACTTTAGAAAACTATTTTTTGATTATTTGCTTAATATAGACAATTCTAGACTTGAAATCACTCATTGGTACTTTGTGAAAATGCTTCATGCGACATATATATGTAATTGCATCTTCAAAAAGTACTCACAATAGTAGCCAATATTCTTTTGCATTTTACACATAACTTCACTGTGTACAATATTATCTAACCACCACTCTTATCTTACTTCGAACAGAGTATGTACATAGCTATACGTTCTAGTATATGTATCACTTGGGACTTGATAAATAAATAATTATTATTGTTATTTATTTGAGATATTAACTATTACATTTTTCGTTAAGACATTAATCTTTTTTGTTTGAAAATTCAAGTAAACGGTTGGAAGTTCAGAAAACTTTTGACAGCACATTGTTGACAGAATATGGGTACTATCTGACGCTATGGCAAATTTTTTCCAGTACATTTACATGCTCTTGGAAAAGAGAGGTCACGATCAAATCGCCACCAGCAAAGCACACTTCACATTTTCCGCATGTGACGTCAGAGGTAAATGATGGGCTACTTTTCTCCCTCTGACGTCACGTTAGTCTGAAAACTGCTACTTCTATCCCCGTTTACAGGGGTAGAAGAGACCCATTATACAGGGTGTCCACGCAGGGACTTACCGAAAAGTATGCAACCCGCCATACACGGCCATAAGAATAGCATTGACGTGTGAGACGGGTTGCATAATTTTCGTTAAGCCTGGACAGCCTGTATATCTGTGTTATGAAAAGGAACTTTTTTTATGTACTCCTGAAAAAGACTGGCTGGAGCATTGACAAAAGATCGAAGCCTTGAATATATTATATTCTAGTTTTAAGTTTTCTTTAAATTGTATTAATTGTGTGGAGGATTCCCGTTTACACGGTTTTTAACATTTTGACTTGAAAATATGTTTTGATTGGGCGTGAGGCACCTACTGGTGTTTCTTTGACTTCTTCCGTGGTCAATAATGTAACCGTGCCACTTTGCATGTTTATTTTCGCTCTGTTATTATAAGACGAATATATTCCACCAAGAACATTAGCACTCTCCAATATTGCGAATACGTCCCCAGCGGATGATGATATAATAATTTGTTCTTGGATTGGCAGAGGCTCATACAGATCTTTTCCTGTTCTCAATTTAAGTGATTTATTCACAGGAAAAGTGTATCTTCGAAGTTCAAATATCCGGAGCGGATTGATTTTGGAAGTAAGCCGAATGAATTTAAGATTTTCAAGTCCACATCCACTTTTGTGATAAGCAGGAAGTCTGGTGGGTGGAACCCTGAGCCTAGAACGAGGAGGTCTTAAATGAGTAGACGTGGCAGGGGAAACAGGCTTTGAAAGAGAAGACACGGTAGGAGGACGAGGTTTTGAAGAAGACCTATCTGGAGAATAAGGCCTGGAAGGAGGATACTCGGCAGGTTGAAACCCGGCATAAAGAACCATTTCAGGATCAAATTCGGAAGGAGGAAACCATGCAAGATCATCCTCGGCAGTAGGAAGCCCGGTATGATGAAACCCGGCAGAATCAAAGTCGACAGGAGGAGACCTGGACCTGGACCTGGACTTTTCTGGAGAATGATTTCGGTCAGGCGAATAACAAGTTCCGACACGAGGAATACTAGAAAACGGGGCACCATTACGTAAAACCTGGGACCGTGAACTCAACTCTGCAACAAGAAACAGAGGATTAAATTTTCCCAAAGTACATGAAGCAAAATGTTAAACTGTCTAATTATACTCGTAACATAGAATAGAATAGAATTTAAGGAATTGATAGAATTCATAGAATTCAAGAAGTTCGTGGAATTCAATGAATTCATGCAAGTCAAGGAATTCAAAGAATTCAAGGAGTTCATGAGATTCAAGAAATTCATGGAATTCAAGGCATTCATGGGATTCAAGGAATTCGCGGAATTTAAGGAATTCACGAAATTCAAGAAATTCCTTGAATTCCTTCAAATCGTCAAATTCCACTTAAACATTCTTTCGAAGTTTCACATCTAGCGTGCATCCCGAGACACACACATTTTTATTGCTGTGTAATGTATCCGTCACGAGTTACTTCAAAAATAAATTTGCTTACCCCACACAGTATGTTGGCTTGGTTGGCTCGAAGAAGGTTGGCCTGAAGAATGGCTCGAAGAAGGTTGCTTACGCCGGCGAATGGGCATTTCTGGCATCGAGGAACTCTAGGAGGTGTGGGGTCCTGCGTACTTAATTCTGTAAGAACAAATAGAAATGGATGAATTTTGAATTTTGAATACACTTTTTTATAATAATTGATAAACAAAGCACCGTACTTTAAAATCAAAAGCAACATGTTGCGGCCAAGTTAATTCTCGATCCAACAATACCTAGACGGTTTTCAAACAATTTTTTTTTTCAATTAAAAAGCGACTTGAAAAAAAGTGTCGGCTTAGCCCCACTCTCCTCTACCATATTGTTACTAGAGCAAGATTCATTCTTGAGTTACCGGTGAGGCTACTAATCAGTGTTGTGTATAAATCGTGTACGGAGAGTAAGGACTATGATTTAAACTTAGTTTGTTGAAGGCGAGCATTAAAACATTGTATTTGAATATAAATCCTATAGAAATGGTAGCGTTCACAATATCAGTCCTCCAATCATAGTCGAATCTCCCTCACGCGTCCCACTGGAAGTAACTAGGACCGCAACCAATCAGAAACACGAGTTAGGCTCAAGGGCAAAATCATGAGTGGCTGCAGAGCTGATGCTTCCCAAGCATCGACCCCCCCCCCCTTACCCCGACAAAACAGTTGAAAAGAGCGCTATACGAAGTCATGTAAAAAACAGCGCAATGCAGTTAAAAATTTTACAATAAATAGTTTGAAACTGAAAATTGGAAAATGAATTTTTGTTATTATCAAATAGAGAAACATGTATGTTATTCGTCATGTTTATAGTATCATATTCAAAATATTTCGAATGAAAAATTGTAAACTTGTAGACCTATAGCAGTATGTCCCATAATTTTTGTCACACATGCTTAATTTTCAAAGTCTTTCGAAGTACTTTCCGTCACAGTTAATACACTTATTCATACGACGAAACCACTCATAAAACCATTCCTCTCACGTTTTTTTCGCTATCAAGTCACATTCTTCCTGAAAGGCGGCTATCAACTCCTCATCGGACGAAAAACGGCGAACTTTCATCCTGAGTTTGACGTAGGGGAACAAACCAAAGTCGCATGGTGCTAAGTCTGGACTATATGCAGGGTGTTCCAAAAGTCGAACTTCAATTCCCTCCAAAAACTCCTGCGCCGCGGACGCCGGATGTGCAGGTTTGTTGTCATCGTGGAGGAACCAAGAATCCAAAGGCGCACTTGAAACCAATTTTTCGAAGACTTGAGGCAAGCAGGTTTCTGGGTACCACTTTGAAGTGACTGCTTGATAGATTTCGACTTTCGAACTTGCACTGGCACCTCCTCGTCTTCAAAGACCCAAACTTTGGTTTGAGTTTTCGTAGGAACATCGTAGTAGTACAACCACGTTTCATCACCCGTAACAATGAAATTCACCTCCGAAGCAGATCCAGATTTAAGCTTTTTCAAAATTTGTTTACACCACTTGAAAAGATTTTCTCGTTGCTCGTCAGAAATAGCATGGGGTACCCACAATGTGCACAGCTTTCTCACAGATAACTGCTTTGAAACAATCAGTTGTGATGTTGATTTCGGAATGTGCAGAAGTTCCTATAATTGTCTATATGTGATTCTTCTATTCAATATTATTTCCTTCCGAGAACAGCATCAACTTATTCTGGAGTAGCAACTTCCGATGGGCGTCCTGTGTGTGGTTGATCTTCGAGAAGGAAACTTTATCGCCGGAATTGTAAATACCAGCGTTCTACAGTTCTGACGGAAGGACAATCCTCACGAAACACTTCCGAAATTTCTTTGAAACACTCATTTGTATTTAAACCACGTTCAAAGTTGTAATAAATTATCGCACGAAAGTTACGTTTTGTGAGAGTCGCCATAGCGTATCGTTTCAACTGTGATATCTCACACTAGACTGTCAGGTTTGCAATAGAAGTTAGGGTGTATACCTAACCTCACTCGCCCTATTCACTGGTGTAATAGGAATTTATTTTCCCTTCCTAGCAGGACCGTACGACAAAAATTATGGGACATACTGGTACATTACTAAATATTTTGAAAATACTTTTTATTATTTCAAAATAAAAAATGTAAAAGTTGGAAGTTTTTGAAGAAACAAATATTTTTGCATAATTAAAATAATTATGAAAATATCATAAAAGCCCTCCAACATTGCGTTTATAATAGAACATAATTTTTAGCATTCTAATTTTGAATTCCTTTTGTACGAATTTGCTTTAGCAGCTTTTTAACTGCTTAAGAAAAAAGAATATACTTTTTAATTTAATTAATGTATTCGCAAATAAATAGTTAATTTTTGAGTAAAAACTTAAAAGCTTCCAATTAATCATATTATTGTATAATAAAAGCCATGAAGATTAAATATTCTAACATTTTTTTCTGCTAGAAAATCGTTACTTTCGAGGCATTTACTCAGTTGTTCGAGAAAAATTTTCGTAACTCAAGAATTACGAAAGAACAAAAAGGTTGCTGCCGAGGTTCCCGTGGTTGCAAGGACGAAGTCACGGTTGATAGTTTGATTGTGTTGCATGCGAAACGCCACCGACGTAATTTTCACATGGCCTACATAGACTGCCAACAGGCGTTTCCCTCAATACCCCACGATTATTTACTTTAGGTCCTTAAGACATATAAGATCTGTTTTCGAGTCATCCAGTTTCTGGATCACGCTGTGCACACGTGGTGCACAAGGAATAAATGTTTTAGTCGTGGGCTGATGAGGGATACCCGCTCCTTGCCCATTAAACGAAGAATCTTCCAAGGTGATTCATGCAGCGCACTATGGTTTTCTTTAGCATTAAACCCACCAAGTTGGACACTCAAAAACACGTCCTCTGGATTCAAAATTGAGATATGAGTGGCTGAGTCTCAACTCACTCACCTCCTGTACATAGACGACATAAAGTTTTATGCAAGCTCAGAGTCGAAACTGAGCAGCCTACTTAACATCTTGCTGTAGTTCTCTTATGACATTAGATCTTCTTTGCGTGGATAGTGATGTTTCAAACCTTTTGTTAAGGCAAGGAGGACTCTTTCCGGAGACGGTAGGATTTGCGATTGTCATCCATGACAGGGTAACCAAGACGAGGAATTACAAAAAACACATCCTCCGTATGGCGGCAGTTATTGACTGATGCCACTTTTGTGGCGATCCCCATGGAAACATCGAGCTTACTAGAGTGATTTGAGTCTTACAACAAATATAGCCCAGATAAAGTACTAGAGGACGAACACCATCTCCTTTACTGGGACAGGGCCATTCTGTCTGACCACCTAGTCACACACAATTGTCCAGATATCCTCTGGTTAGATGAACGTGCTCAGCACTCCGATATCCTGAGAAGATCCACAAATATTCGGAGCTGAAGCAGAAGATTCTGATCATGAGGCGGATGAACAAGGTCGTAATCTCCTCCACTGGAAGCGTTCATGCGAAGTACGTAGTAATCTTGGAAGAGCTGCGAGCTCAAAATTCGTTAAATCTTATTCAGAAGGCAGAATTTGCTGAACGCTCGGTACATCGTCCGGAGTTTTCTAGGCGTGAACAATGATAGCGGCTAAAATCGCGCTCTATGGTCATCCCGCTACACGGCACATAACTGTGATAATAACACTTTTAATTTTTGACTTCTAATTTTTGACCTTTTTCGAATATGTGTATGTCCGTGTGTGTGTGACGTTGTGTTTGTCTCTCGCCATTTAATGTAAATAAAAGTATTATTTGGAATCGTTGGTCTCAGTCGTTGGCATTAGAACTATGAATATTGGATCCCTATGAGCCTCTCCAGGATGAATGTTTGGATCCCTATAAACGGGCTCTTCATTATGAACGTTGGATCCCTATAAACGGGCTCTCCAGGATGAATGTGTGAACCCTATAAACGGGCTCTCCAGGATGAACGTTGGATCCCTATACGGCCCTCCAGTGTGATTATCGGATCCCTATAGACGGCCTCTACAGTGTGTATACTCGCGAATTATGCCGAATGCGCAAGCAGAATATAGATTTCCGAAACAACCACTGCCACCAACGACTCTACTAATCACTTATCGCATTTCGCGATCGTGTTTAGTAGCGAAGTACCAGGTCATGAGTACCTGAAGGTGAAAGGTAGGCCAACATAATAATAATAATCCATAGACTGCCAACGGCAAAGACTTGATGTTCTTACTGCTAGACTGCGTCGGTACAAGAAAGGTAGTGCAAGAAGGCAACAAAATCGAAGCTTTCAGGAAGATGAAAGAAGGTTCTATTGTGAACTGAGTGTAAAGCAAAATAACCAGCAAGACACCGAAGTCCCTCAATTAGAAGACATGACTAACTATTGGTCGGGTATTTAGGAAAAACGAACAGAAGCAAAAGACGGTGCGTGGTTCCAACTAGAGAAGACAAAAGCTAGCAATAACCCTGAAATGGAGCTGACTAACATCACATCTTTAGATGTTTCAGCTGTTTTGAAAAGTGCAAGTAACTAGAAAGATCCAGGTCCGAACATGGTGCACAACTTCTGGTACAAGTACCTCACGAGTGTGCATCCTGCGCTGGCAGGATTTATGCTCAAGCGTAGCCCTATACCCTTATTACCATATACTCATGTATATGTTACCTAAGAAACCAGACGCTCAAAATCTATCTGAATTTCGACCGCTAGCCTGTCTTCCAACAATTTATAAATGTCTTACAGCTATCATTGCGGATAGTCATGGGTTCAGAATACATGATAATAAAGATGGTCATCAAGTGACCCATTTTCTATCCATGGATGACCTGAAACTATACGATAGTTCAGACCAGAAACTGCAGCAAGTGATCGATGTCATGAAGCAGTTTTCCAATGAAATCCACATGGAGTTCGGACTAGATAAATGCCGAACAATGCATTTAATCAGAGGGAAATTGGGGACCGCAGAGCTAGAGAACGAGTTCGACAATGACATCGACGCAATGGCTAAGAAATAGCGTATAAATATCTGGGTATTATCGAATCTAAGGGTATTTAGCATACGATAGTTATGAAAAGCTCATCAAATGGTTTAACACCGACCTTGAAAAGTTTAACAAAGCCGTCCGCGTAGAAATGACGAAGCACCAAGTGCACTACAGTAATTTGGCGATTGAAATGGTAATTTTACCACGACATAGAGGGGGTAGGGGCGCTGTAGATGTCAAGAAACGGTGCAAGTCACAAGTTATATAGGTGCGAGACTATTTTAACAGCAAGTGGGATGTTGCGCTTTATAACACCATCTGTAAGGCGGATCTTGACTACACGCCCTTGAATTTGTCCTCAGAGGAGGCCTTGAATATCAGGGCAGAAACGATAGAGGAATTAGAAACGCAATGGAGACTAAAAGCCATCCACGGCGAGCAAACCAAACCGTAATGGCTCAGAGAGAATATACGCACAGACAAAATGATGCGGCGGGCATTATGGATCAACAACTTTCCCTAAACCTAAGACTCTTGACAGAATGGATGCCTTTTTATAGATAAATTCCAGTGTCCGTTTGAGAAAACGGAGATTAAATCTTATATTGTTGATGTTCTTATCCAGACGGATCATTATATCCAAGCCAATCGACCCAACATCGTAATGTTACAAGAAAAATGTGGAAGAGTCCACCTGAAACGGAATTTGCAAGCGACCTATACAACCAAGATCCATAAGTATAGCGAGTTGAGGGATGAAGTGAAGACAATATGGAGTTATGTGAAATATGCATCTATTAATCCTATTGTGATTTTGGCTACAGGTACTGGCAGGAGCTCAGAAGATGGTTTTATTAAACACCTTTCGTATAGTAAGAAACTTTCTAGACCATCAAGAAGCAAGCGAATAAAAACCTATTGAGTGACAGATGGTATCTAAGGAAGCATCCACAGGGGACTGTTCTCACCTCCAACGCTCGCGTCTTCTGTGTAAGTATAACAGCGGTATGAGACGAACTGCAAACTACACCATGCTCCTAATTTTGTATCTACAACATCATCCAAAATATTTCAAAAAACGTAATAAATTAACTTATAACAGCGTCATATAATTATTTACTTGACTGATTCCATGGCTATGATGAGAAACCAGGTTCACCAGAGGTTCAGCTCAAGCGGCTTGCTCACCTATCCATCTACAAAGTAACTCAAAATTACCTGCTTATTTATAACTAGAATTGGCTAAATCAATTAAACACATTTACGCACTACGCGGAAATAGAATAGTCCTGAGTAGGGGTATAATCGACCTACAGTGCTGGGTACTATCTAGCACTAACGAGGCAGGATTTTTATAATAATTTATAATACAATTATAAAATAATTAGGCGCGTGTACGGAGTACTTCGGACTTTTCATTTCTGATCGAACGTATTTTATAAGAGGACAATGGGTCCCGAAGATCATTAAGCATGCGTGGCGTCCTGCAAGAAAAAGTAGCTCAGCTTTAGGCGATCGGGCAAATAGAACTACAAACTTACCGTCGGATCTTGTTATGAGTGACATTCGAGGACGTCTTTGTTCCACAGTAGCAGAAAGATCGCTCAAATATGACGATTCACCCCTCGACCACACCTTGTAGGCCAGAATACAGAGGTGCAGCTTCCATCGCTGATCGATTTCTATCCAACCGAATTCAGTGAACGCTGGGGAAATTTCGAAATACCAAATGCGTACTATAAGCAAAAATTTCGCAGTCTGTGTATCCTCTTCCTCAAGGTCGTACTCAGGACAGGCCCATATCTCGTGAAGGCGTAATCAAAAAGGGAGAGAATTAACGATTGACTTAACATCAATTAGGTATTTTGCTGCAACGAGCGACGGAAAGGATATACCTTCCTCAATCGGATGTAAGCGGCGTTTTACTTATTGACAGCGTTTACTTCGAAGCTCCATCAGGAGTCCATTATCACGCCTAAGTTTTTTGCGCTAAAGACAACGAAAAGCTGCGAGAAGTTGACACTACAGATAGATAAATGGTCTCAATTTATATTTCACATAGATTTGAATATCGTCCGCGTACATATGTACCCGATTCGGGTAGTGTTTCTAGGTGGATATTTACTACCAATGTGGGCCCTCCACACCCACGACGGGCCAACAGCACGCAGTATTCCTGAACGGTGACCCATCCAAGTTTTATATATCGCCAAAATGGCAAATCGAGATTTCTTCAGGTCAAACAGAATTAGACTGAGATCTATAGATACCGTCCATACGAGTCGAGCTACACGGGTTGCAATTGTCTATTGAAAATTCAAAATTTAATGTATCCTTCGATCGGAGCGAATTACATTATATCCCTCAATAACAACTGCTGAATCAAGAATGTTTGGTTACAACCACGACTCGGATACCGCAAAAATATCCAAATCGTAAAAGTGTATAATATCAGCTACATCATTAACTTTAGGTAAAAGGGATCTAGTGCTTATGTGCGCCACACGGAGCGGCCTCGTGTATATGCTATTGTCTGTCAGGGAAGTGTTTTCTCCAGATGAGACCCCTGAGGTAGCCGTAAAGGTAGCTGTAAAATTATCTGGATAAGAAGAAATGGATGACGTTTCCCCAGAGCAAATTCCCTTGCCGCTTGACAAAGTACTCGAGAAATATACCGAATTAGTGAGCGAATGAGAGAGATTAGTCGAAATATATGGTCTCGAGAGAAGAGTGCTTGTTAAAAAGTCGTCTGGAAGAAGATTTCTAGAAGAACAGTTGTCAAAAATGAGGACCTTTATTGGTTTCGAGGACATATTAGAAGAGTGTTTAACCCACAAAGAAATTGCACCCAAGCTGGAAAAGTCCAGGAACTGTTACACGAAATACAACGAATAATAATTAAAAATTTAAATTTCAAGGCAAAAATATTCAACTTCAGATAGATCAAGTGTTGCTATTGTATGTTTCACGAAAATAATGATTCTGTTACTATCGGTGATTTGTCAAACTCGCTCTCTTTTTGTAGCGGTCGCTGAGGTACTAAGTCGGTCCTATTGTGGCGAATTGTGAATTTTGAAACGTGGTTGCAAATTTGGTCTCTCCTCGAGGAACTGAAACCGAACCAAACTGAGGATCATCCCGAGGAGGACGAATCCAATTTGATTCTTAATGTCCAACGGATCCACCCGGTATGTTAACCTTACTCAATTCGTATAAAACCTCTGGCATTTTATTAACCTGTCTCTCAAAAGTACAAACCCAATTTTAGTTGGCCAATAGTTACCAATGAGCTTACTAATCAATGTTGTATGTGCATCTAGTCACATTTTATGAAATTCGAAATCTTTTTGAAAGAATAAAGTCGCACGAGGCCACGAGGATTCCCACGAATAGTTACTTTTGAATATATATTACTATTGTTTGAAATTCATAATTGAGAATTGCCTTTTGTATCTTTTTATTTTAAATATGGTTTCTTTAATTTTGAAATGTACATATATTTTCCATTTTCTTGTTGCCGTTAAAAACTGAATCCCAAATATCTTAGTTATCCCCTCAAATTGTCGCAACCATAGTTAGTTGATTCACTAATTATTTCCCGAATATTATTACTTTCGAAAATTATTCTTTTCCCCTACTGCGTAACTATTACATCAAATTCAAAATCAGAAATCTGGAAAACAACTAGATACGAAATTTCATGAAATTTTAACCAAAATTTTTAACCATCAACCGCGATAATATATCCTCAACATTCAATTTTGTAATTTTGACTTCAGATTCATGATCAAAAATTGCAAAAAAAAATACCTGAATACGGAGTTACATGAATTAAAAAGACAATTATAATTATTGTCAAAAATGTCTAATTGTCAGACGCCATATGGGATTTTTCAATTTTTACTTTAGATGCATGATCAGAAACTTATAAAGCTCTAAATAGGAAATTTCATGAAATTTGAACAAAAATGTCGGCATGACCCAATCGAGGATCCTTTGTTGTTTACCTCCATCGATCCCATACGATAGGTTAGGCAGTGTATAGGAGAAAGAGGAAATATATTAGTCCAGTCCGTCCAAAATTGGCACTCAAGTCGCAAGAAATTTGTCTGATTAATTAGAATTTGTGAAAATTAATGTTCTCTTCTAGAGCTAACGCTCAATGGAAATGGCTGTCTTTCTCCCCTTAGCATTTAGTCTACTATTTATAAAATATCAGGTAATGCTCCTTATTAATTTTTCATACTAAAAAATGAGAGGATGTTTTGAAACGATGAAGTCAAAATCAAATTAATCGGGAAACTAGTCATTTGTCTAGCATTTGACTGCATATATTTCTTAATGATTTTTGAAATTTTTTTGTTTCATCATAGTCAAATGAAAAAGTTCCTAAAAATTGCGCCTTTAACAATGATTTTGATTTATTTTTTCAAAAACCAAGCTATTCACATTAAAAATCCCACTGTAATTTCAAACGCCCGGGGGCACGGATTAGAGTTGACCAGTTTGAACAAATTGTGTGGGTGTGTGTGTGTGGGGGGGGGGGGTGGATCACCAATAATGAAAATTTGAATTTTTACAGGTATAAATTTGGACTACCCTAGTACTCAAACTTTTAAAAAACTTTCAATTTGCAGCAAGCAAAGAGAGGTTAATGACCAATCGGAAAGATTACAAAGCATTGAAGCCATATGGGTCTCCTCGTGCACAGAAGATAGAAGAATAAACATTAAAACATGAAGTTATATACAAATATTTTTTATTTTGTTACAAATTTGAGAAGAAACCGATTAGATTTCACTATAACGCAAAGATTTTTATATCCAACAACTAAATAATTCTATTTCCAAAAACTTGGAGAAGGTTTAAGGCATCGTTGGACAAAAGTAGCAAGCCTCAGAAAGTGGATATAAGTATAAAAATTATAAGTATGGTCACCCTAATTAAACTTACCAACAAAATCCAGATGAACGGAAAATGTAGAATGGTACAGTTGTTGAACAAGAATCATATTGGGGACTGCCCATGGAATTTGTGATGTTAAATGTGGGTAGTCACAGAGCTCGATATAATCTGATCCCGGAGGCAGAGATTGGCCATTAACCTTCCAGTTAAGAAATTTAAGAAATTTCTTTTGACACCTATCAATAGAGTCACAGAGGTATTTCACATATGGTCGCCAAATTACAGTTCCGTATTCTAGTTCAGATCTAACAATCGTATAGAAAAAAGTCTTAATCGCAAGGGGGTTTTCGAACGAACGGCACGACCTGATTAGAAATCCTAAGGCACATTATTTTACATTTTGAGGCGTTAATGTCAAGTGAGTTTTCAGCGCACCACTTAACAAATAAGTCGATGTTCTTTGACAATATTATGCGATCCCTTACATTATTAATAGGGTATAAAAGTTTAGCATCATCAGCTCAATACTATCTCAACGCCAGTTATATATTTATAACAAATAGCAGTGGACCAAGGTTAGAGCCCTGAGGGACCCCTGAGGTAGGGATAAAAAGTGCTGATGAATGTCCATTGTATTGTACTATGTGCTCTCGACCAACTAAGTGAGAATTTAGTAGTTTTTGAATTTTACCAGGCACGCCAACATCTTTTACTCCTTCAAGGGTAAGAGTGTGCCTTATGCAGTCAAAGGCCTTGGACATGTCCGAGTATACGACGTTTACTTGGTGATGTTTTGTCAAATAATTTTCAATGAATTCTACTAAAGATAGCAAGTTCGAAGTTGTAGATCGTCGTGGGACAAATCCATGCTGAGAAGTAGATAAGATTGGTGTGACGTAAGTCCAGATAAGATCACACAATGAAATTTCCAAGACCTTTGAAAAATTTGGCAGAATGGCAATTGGTCTGTAATTTGTAAACTCTGATCTATTTCCCTTTTTAAAGACTGCACATATGCGTGCCTTCTTCCAAATATCAGGAAATACACCAGTTGATAATGCAAGGTTAGAAATAAAATGAATTGGATCGATTACGAAATCAGCAACTTTTTTATTAGACTTCCAGGAATGAGGTCAGTGCCGGCAGTGAGCTTGTTTTGTAATTTGCACATATTTGACAATAATTTTTCTTTCGGTAAAGCTATCTCCAAGGTAAATTTGTGGATTAGTAGGATTACATACGTCTAATCTAGATGAGTTGTAAACGCTATTAAATAAATGTGCGAAGGAATCTACAATGGCTTGTGGAGTAGAGAGCTCAGTGCTTCCGTACTGAATTATTCCCGGAATTCTAGATGTTCTATTTAAATTATTCATGTGCAACCAAAATGTAGAAGGTGAGTTTACAATATTATTCTCAATATTCGACTGATAAGATGCGTACAGTATACGGGCATTAGACTTAGTTGATTAGAATTAGCTGCTCTGAGTTCCATAAAGGCGTTGAGATAGTATTCATTGAGAGTACTTCTATACTTTTTCAGTATTTTTCTTTGAGTTGTAAGTCGAGGATATGTTGCTTAGTAAATCAGGATGGATATTGATTAGTATATCCTGACCAAGGACAAGTACCAATCTTCCTGTCTAGAATTTCATATAGTATAGTGTAAAATTGTTCTAGAGCTACATCAACGTTAGTTTTTAAATATAAATTTCACCAATTAACCATGGCAAGACTAGAAGCGACGCGAAAAAAGTAATTGTTTTTGAACCTATAGCGTTTAGTAGCTTGGTTTAAGGACATTAGATGCCTTGAAGATAATTGAGGCAAGTGAGATTCGAAGCGCAAGAACAGGGCAGGGTGATACCTGTCTACAGGCAGAATAGGGATATCACTAGAGGACACTTCGCAGGGAAAAGTTGTCAGAACAAGATCGAGGTATCTGTAATTGATGTTATGTATATCATTATATTGTGTCAGATTGTGAAGGTCCTGAAATGCAACAAGCAATGCTGATTTTCTATCTGGGATCTCCATGGTAACATCATTTTTAAGATTAGGCATAATAAAATCACCAACAATTAATGTTGGTATATCCTCAAGGATAGCTATAATAGCCACGATATTAATTTTAGGCACGGCACTTATTATAGATCTTACATCTATTGAACCGGTAACAATTCGTAACTTGGCGGCTATAAGTACACCCCCGCCACTTATATCCAGCCTGTCATCTCTGTGGACGTTGCAAACATTTAAATCAAATAATTTAGAAGAATGTACCTGAGGTTTCAGCCAAATTTCGGAAAAGCTTACAAAATTTTAATTAAACATTTCTGGAGATGTTACTAACAGCCAAAATTTAGTGTTGATGCCCCGCACATTTCGGTAATATAAAGATATGTCATTTAACAAACTTACGTCAACTACATGTGTGTGAGTGATACCTGGAATAGATGCGTTTATTGAGTACTGTTGGCTGCTTGCTGATGTGTTAAATTCGTTGTACGTGGCTTTGACAGAATAATCTTTGGTTCCCCTAGATGATCTACAATCTTCAGATGATGCTCTCCACGAGCACGACGATCTTCCAAGATTTTTTGCAGTTCGTTGTAACGGGTTCGCTGTATCTGTGTGTGATCTTGTAAGATAGTCATTTCGCCTGAAGCATCTGGTTTTGCTCGCTCCTTTCTCCACTTTAAATATTTTTGAGGAATTGTTCGGCTTTGAAAATTATTCTGATTGGGCGTGGAGGTCCAGAGGTCTGCGGATTTTTACCAATTCTATAGAATTTGATGTTGCTAGACTTGTGGTCATGATCGATATTTTTGAGATAGTTATTAATAATATCACACAGTTTAGTGACAGTCTGGGAGGTACCAGAGGAGTTGTTAGCTTCAGGGCAACCAAACAAAATTAAATGTTTCTTACGTTCCATCCTGTCCGACATCTCCACAATACAGCGCGAGTAGGCTTCATGGTCGACGGTCCTGTTTTCGAGTTCCTGGACTGTGATTTCCAGGCTGTCGATGCGTTCATGCGCAAGATCCAGGTTGTCGCCGAGTGTGTTGAGTTTCGACGATATAGCATCTGTCGAGACCTTGAGCTCGGCAGAGATAGAGGCTCTATGATTTTCGAGGAGGGAGGATGTTTTGCTCATATTATCAATTAGTAACTTCTCTAGGTCAGATTTAGTCACTGGAGCGACTACAGCAGAATCCGGTTGTGTAGAATTTCGAAAGATAGGAGAATTGGACCTAGTTTTTGTAGTTGCAACATTTTCTTTTTCCAGTCTTTTGACTGGTAGCCAGGGCGATGCATCCAGGATGGTAATGAATACCACAGGGACACATAAAGGAGTCCCCATCTATTCCCGAGTTGCACTGATTGCAGGTTCTTTGAGAATCTGGGATGATGAATTGTAACGATCCTTATTATTGCTGGAGCAAAGTTTGCGGTGACAGAGTGAGGTTACGATTGAATCACGTATGCCTTAATTTATTTATTGGCCATTCATACACATAGAACCTAAGCCGTAGCTTCTCTTACTACTATTCTAGAAAATTAATCTTTCCGTGCTTTCCTACTTTTTCTCTATCTCAATGTATTATCTAGTAAATAGAACATATAATTATGCTTATAAACGCAATTGGATTAATTAACAATCTTATCTCTTTCTCTCTCTTCTCTCTCTTTTGTGCAAGGGGACCCTTTTCTTAATTAATCTGATTTATTACACAGTCTTATCTGTGGGATTTAAATCTATTCAGAAGCAAATAATATTTATTATAAAACACAATGAATGCTTAATGATCCTAATTGGTCTATTATCTATTCATGCAAGATTTTATGATCTTAACCTTAACCAGGTAAAAGTTGAGTGATCCCGTAAACAGCACTCTTAGCACGTTCGCAAAAAGGGGCCTGAGGCGTGTCGCTCTAGAACTACAGGTGCGCTCCTACCTGCCTGAAGGAGGGACAAGGAAAGGTATTCGAAAATGAAACGTTTTCCAAATCTAGACACGGTAGACCAGCGTTTCCCAAACTTTTTTCGCACTATCTGGGGAGCGGCATGGTCGCCATCCTCAAATTTTTTCACAATACTGGAACCCAAGAGAGACACTTTAGGCCTGTCGTTCGGGCGCAGTTGCTTGCTTCGCTGGAGGTTGCTTGCTTCGCGCGACCTTCTCATTGTTAGAGAATTAGAGCCGGTTGAGAAAAATGAAAATTTAGTAAAATAATAATAAATTGAACTTTAATCGGCTGCGTTAGATTTTGCAGGTTATGACAAAAACATTTTAAAAAGATAGAAGAAAATCGGATAATAACTTCAAGAGTTATCTCACTTTTGTTACACGGGGAGCCGTGTACCCGCGGTAATACTTTGGGAAACGCAGCGGTGGACCATGCTCTGTTCTTCAGTCGTGTAATATTGGAATCTCTCCGTAAAGTGTTGCTCAAGAAAAATTCCCTTCAATTAATTTCGCTTTGTAGTTCATCGAATATTTCCCGTTGGAAAGATAGTTCAGGCTTTGAATGGCATGCACAATGGAATTTCAGAAAGATGGACCTCTTGTGAAACGGTTCGGGAAGTAGACTTCAGTTCGCTCTTAGAGGGTCTTTCCTTTCAAAAATAAGATTGTGATCTTAAGTTTTGCACGCCTACGGTCGCAATGTTTCATCAATTCTAGCCACGAGCAAGTAAAAAAATTTGCAGCCAATCAGCAACGATACCAGATACACCGCCATATTGAATAAATGTACAGCTGGCGGCTGTGTTGAATGGTAACCAAGATGTCCGTGGAGCTGGCATGCGCGAGTTGGATGAAAATGGATTATTTTTCGGCTAGACCTTGTGTGGACTGGACCATGACTCCAACCAGGGAAAGTGAGTAGTGTCGTATTCGCTCGGTGTGCCTACCGACTGAAACCCCTCCACGTTAGGTTACCAGCCAGGGAGGTTATGAACCAAGTTGAAAAGAAAAAAGGGGACATAGAATTTGGTGCTCCGAGACAGTTAGATTGCAAGGACACTCACGCTTGAAGTAAAACATGGAAAAAGGAAGATGAATCAATTAAAATAGAGCGGCGAGACGAGGAGGCAGGGCCTTGTAAAGCGATCGGAAGTTTCACTCCCGTAATTTTCGAGTGCATTGATGCTGGGATTTGGGTGACTGGCCACTGAAAACCGAAGGATTGCAGCGTATATGTTAGCTGCATCGATGATGGAAGGAAGCTTGGTTTCCGCGAGGATTTGTTTGTTGCGGATAAACCAAGGAATATTTAAAGCGGAGCCGAGAAGGTGCATGGTACCTTCAAGCTTTGAAAGAAGGTTTGGGGCGGCAGAGCCCCAGATAGGCATTGCGTAGGCGCAAATGCTTCTAATTATGGCGTTGAAGGCACGATCTTTGATGGCTCGAGAAACTGTGGGGTTATTGAAAAAGGGTTTTAGTAAAGTAAAGGCCCCATGGGCCTTATTGCGGGTAGCGTAGATTTGTTTGGACCAAGTGAGTCTCTTGTAAAAAAAGACGCCGAGATATTTTGCGGAGGTACTCTATTTAATGGGAAAAGAGTTTACAAAGAGTTTGGAAGGTTTGCGCCGGCGACGTGAGAAGAAGACAGCTTCATATTTAGATTTGTTGATTTCAAATCTCCATCTGTAGTACCATTCGAGAACGATTGGAGTAAATCTGTTAAAACGAGAGGAGCAATGACTGATGACCTTGGAGGTTTGAAGAAAATCAACATCATCAGCGGATTGGACCGTGAGATTTTTCTCATCAACAGGGATGTCGTAACAGGAGGAGATAAGTTGGGAGTCCGATAAGGATTTTCCAACGCGAGCTCTAAAACTCATGTTCGAGAGAAAGGATTTGATTAAACCGTTAAGGTAGTGAGGAAAATTTAACTTGATGAGTTTATAGATAAGACCGTCGTACCAGACTCTATCAAAGGCTTCTTGACAGTCCAAAAGAAGCAGGGTTGTATACCTGCCATTGTTAAGATTTCCGGCAATGAATTCGGAGACACGGAGAAGTTGATGGGCTGTTCCGTGACGTTTGCGAAAACCGTGCTGGAAGTCAGGGCGAAAGTTGTTTTGCAAGACAAAGTCATCAACATGAGCGAGAATGATGTTTTCTGCTAGTTTGCTCAGAGTGCAGAGTAGACTGATTGGTCGATAGCTGGATGCTGTGCTGAGAGGTTTACCCGGGTTTGTAAGAAAAATTACAATAGCCTCTTTCCAGACTCGGAGAAAATGTTGTAGTCGCATCATTGCGCTAACAATGTTGCAAATAGCCACGATATGTTTGCGGGGGAAGTTTTCAGTAAATTCTTGCTAATGGTGTCATTGTCGGGAGCTTTTCGATTTCTCAAGGAGCGGATTGTGTCGCAGACTTCTTTAGGAGAGGTGGGTATGAAGTCTGTGTTTGTGACCGTGAAGTTTTGAGCAGTCTTTGAGACATGGTCGTGAAAGTAAGCAAATTTGTCGAGGCTGGGCAAGGGGGACTATTGATCTTTGAGAGAATCTTCGAAAGTGTTCCCTTTTTCCTCATCGAGAGAGAAAGATTGACCGTCTTTGACGAGAGAGGGGAGGTGGGATTTTCTGATACGATGGGATTTGATGACTTTCCAGCATCTTTTGGGATTTAATTTGGCTTCGGCTATGTAGGAGTCGAAGGAAGACTTATTGATGGGTTGGAGAATGGTTTTTAGTTTTGTTTGAAGGGAGTTGAGACGCTGCCGATGTTTAGGATTACGGTAGGACTACCAGTGTTTGCGGGCTGGGTTTTTCTTGCGAATAAGAAGACGTAAGGGCTTCAACAGCTGCATCCAGGTCAGAAGTAGATTGGATTTCACAGCATTTGAAAGTGGAAGTTTCGAGAATATATTTGAGATGGAGGTAATCGATTTTAGATTCTGTGGGAGGTTAGAGTTCGGGGGTACCCGCTAACCCTGAGTACTGGGTTGTGGCCGGAACATAGTTCAGAAAGAGTCCAAGGGTCTTTGTCAATGGCAATACTCTTTTTTAAGAAGATGTCGAGGATGTCCGGTTGGTGTTTAGAAGAGCTAGCAAAGTAGGTGGGTTCTGAGGGGGCCTCAGTAGTTAGATTATGGTGAGTCAGGGTTCTGAGGAGAGCGTCACCTTTGGTGTTATTTTTTAGACAAGATGAATTTCGACTCCAATTACTTCGCAAGGATAATAGTTTGTGCTGATGGCTGAGTGGCGGGGAGTGTTACGAACTCGAAGCGCCACACCGCACTGCCTTTGGAGGAAGAATGGTCTTTTCTGTAGACGAAAAAATCGGGAATATAGAGTTTCTTTGTGGAATTGAGATGAGTCTCGGTAATGCAGGCGACGTCGATGGATTGATCGTTAAGAAGTAGAATTAGTTCTAGTCGTTTGGGAGCGGAGATGCCGTTAGCATTCCAGGTAAGCATAGTTAGTTTATCTTTATGAGCGTCCGCGGTTTGGGAGCTGGAGGGTAGCTGCGAAGGTGGAGAGGAACTCGTGAAAAAGCTGCTGTAGTTGCGGATTCTGTAGGAGCGAAGGAGCGTTAGGGGGAGGCAGGGTTGAAAGCGCTACGAGGTGTAGGAAGGGAAGAGGGGTTTGCAGTAGGTTTGGGATTTGGGTTTATGATGTTGGCGAGTTGGTTTCGACTTGGAGCCAGGTTTTTGAGGAACTTTAGGACATCCACGGTAGGTGGCCCAATGAGGGCTTTTTACGATTGAGACAAGATGGAGTGGCATCTTTTTGGTTTCTGATGGGGCAAGAGGCGGTTGCGTGACTACGTCCGCAGAAGGCGCAAGCCCAAGATGCATGGCAGTAATTTGTCACTAATAAAGGAATTCAGGGAATTTAGAGTTCAGTATCCTTAAGTAATACAGGGGAATGCATTTAAATAGAAAAAATTCAGGGATTTGAAAGAATTCAGAATGTTTGAGGAATTTAGGAAATTGAAGGAATTCAAGATATGCAGATAATTTTACGAATTTCAGGAATTCGGGGGATCCAGATAATGTTATTTTGTTGTTCTATCTAAAAATCTAAAAATAGTTCCAAAGAAAGTAATTTTATTGCATCATAAAATTTATTTATAAATGTTTCTAAATATCATTAATAAGAGATAAAATTGTAATTGTAAATAATTTTTTAATATTGAAAAATAATTCTGTTTTTAACATTTTGCTATCGATAAAAAAAAATGCCGGTACTTTCGTATTCAGGTTTTATTCTAAAAGATTAATTTAAAATTTTGAAAATTTAAAAATATGTGGAAGAAGAATCTGAAAGATTTTGAAACAGTTTTTTTAATTTTGTAGGATTTTAAAGATTTAAGGAAAACTAAATTGTTTCAAAAGATATTTAGAAATTTTGAAAAAATTCGAAAATAACTGAATTTTTGCAAAGATTTAAAAAATGGTCAAACAAAATGTAGTTTTTGGAAGATTTAAAAAAAAATTAGAAGATTTTTAAGAATTTGGAATGGTTTCGAAAATAATAAAACTTTTTCAAAATTTATGGGAAAATTTCAAATGAATTTTTATTTTGAAAACCGAATTCTAAGAGTAAATTGAAAAATATTTCAAAATGTTACCTAAAATTTCAAAAAAAAAATCGGGAAGATTTTAAAGCAATTTTTTTTTAACTTTAGGAAAAATTTGAGTAATTGTAAAAAGATATTTAAAAGGGTATAAAAGTTTTGAAAAGATTCCAAAAAGTTTTGTAATTTCAAGATTTCAACAAATTGTGAAAAATGTAGATTCCTGAAGATTTTGAAGAATAATACAATTTTCTTAAAATTTATGGGAAATTTTCTAGTGATTTTTTATTTTGAAAAATGAATTCTAAGAGTAAATTGAAAAAGATTTCAAAATGTCTTCTAAAATTTCGAAAAAAATCTGGAAGATTTTAAAGAAAAATTTTGAACAATATAATAGATGATATTATCTCAACCAAAAAAGATTTTAATTTGAAATCAAACTCAGTTGAATTTAGACAAAAAAGACGAATTTCCAACAAAATAGCTGATTCCTTAAGCAAATGAAATTAATTTTCTACTAAAATAGTTGAATTTTCAACCAAAAGAGATGAGATTTTTTTACCAAAAGACATAATGAATGATCATTTACTGGATGATCATGTGCTGAATGCTCAAGTGCTGACTGTTCATTTACTGGATGATCATTTACTGGATATTCATGTGCTGAATGTTCAAGTGCTGACTGTTCATTTACTGAATGACCAAGTGCTGACTGTTAATTTACTGGATGATTATTTACTGGATGATCATTCACTGAATTTTCATTTACTGGATGATTATGTGCTGAATGCTCAGGTGCACACTGTTCATTTACTGGATGATCATTTACTGGATATTCATGTGCTGGATGCTCAAGTGCTGACTGTTCATTTGCTGAATGACCAAGTGCTGACTGTTCATTTACTGGATGATTATTTACTGGATGATCATTTACTGGATGATCATGTGCTGGATGCTCAAGTGCTGACTGTTAATTTGCTGAATGACCAAGTGCTGACTGTTCATTTACTGGATGATTATTTACTGGATGATCATTTACTGGATGATCATGTGCTGATTGTTCAAGTGCTGACTGTTCATTTACTGGATGTTCATGTGCTGGATGCTCAAGTGCTGACTGTTAATTTGCTGAATGACCAAGTGCTGACTGTTCATTTACTGGATGATCATGTGCTGAATGTTCAAGTGCTGACTGTTCATTTACTGGATGATTATTTACTGGATGATCA
>CAKNYM010051153.1:0-46659 GCA_932195095.1 Andricus curvator | reverse complement strand
GGATGATTATTTACTGGATGATCATTTACTGGATGATCATGTGCTGAATGCTCAAGTGCTGACTGTTCATTTACTGGATGATCATTTACTGGATGTTCATGTGCTGAATGCTCAAGTGCTGACTGTTCATTCACTGAATGACCAAGTGCTGACTGTTCATTTACTGAATGATCAAGTGCTGAACTTATTAATTCTGTAAGAAGAAATAGAAATATGTTGATCTCAATATTTATAATAAATGTAATATGAATAAGAATGAATAAATAGGGAAATGCAAGCAAAATATTTGCGGCTAACATACTTAAAGTATATCTGCGACAGAAGAACTCCTAGAAATGCGGTTCATCTAAATGCCATATTACTCGAGGGAGCATAGCGATATTCTCAAAAAATGTTCTTGTTGTTTTTTTTTTGTTATTGAAAATTGAGTCTTTGTGGCTTATAGTAATATATAATCAGTGGTGAAAATAGTAAAATATTCAAGCCAAAAAGACGAATTTTTTCGAAGACAGTTAAATTTTTAACAAAAAAGTTACTTTTCAACTAAGAAATACATAAATTTTCAACCATGAAAGATGACTCTTTTCACCATGAAAAATGAATTTCCAATGCAAAAGGATGAATTTCCGATAAAAAATGATGACTTTAACAAAATAGTTCGATTTTCCAAGAATAATTAAATTTTTAACAAAATAGTTGAATTTATAACCAAATATTTGAATTTTCAATAAAAAGAGATTGAAATTTAATCAAATATTTGACTTTCCAAGACAAAAAGTCAAAATTTCTAGAAGATAGTTAAATTTTTATCAAAAAAGTTAATTTTCAACCAAGAAAGATGACTTTTCTACCATGAAAGATGAATTTTCAACCATGAAAGATGAATTTTCAACAAAAGAGTAAAGTTTTTAAGCAAATAGTTGAATTATTAATTATAATTATTAACTTTTAATACATTTTTTTTTAATAGTTTAACTTTTCAACCAAAAAAGATGAATTCTCAAAGAAGAATGTAACAATTACATTTTAACCAAAAAATTGAATTTTTCAACAAAATACATAAATGTTCCAACAAATAGTTTAATTTTAAAACTGAAAAAGATCAATTTCTAACCAAAAGTGTCATAGTTAAATTTCGATTTATGCCTAAAAATTACTTTTCAATAAAAAACTAATTTTCTATAAAACAGTTGAATTTTCTACCAAATTGTTGAATTTTTAAGCAAAAGAGACGCATTTCTTACAAAACAGTTTAATCTTCAACCAAAAAATATGAATTTTCAGTAAAAGAGTAAAGTTTTTAACCTAAAAATTAAAAAAATTTCAAAATAAAAAAATTAGAATAGTAAATTTTTTCAGATAAAAACAATGATGAAAAAAATTACTTTGAAGAAAAAAAAGGAATTTTCACAAAAATTTTCAACCAAAAAATTGAATCTTAGATCAAAAAGATTAATTTTCTACCAGAAAAGACGAAGCTTGAACAAAATACATGAATTGTCAACAAAATTATTTAATATGCAACAAAATCATTTAATTTTAAAGCCAAAAAGATAAATTTCTTACAAAACAGTTGAATTTTTAACCCAAAAATATGACTAAAAAAAGAGAACTCAACAAAAATAGTTCAATTTTAATTGTCTGCAAAAATAGTTGAATTCAGAAAAAAAATTTAACCAAAAATGGAAAAGTTGCATTTTTAGTTTAAAAAATTAATTTTCAATACACTAAAAGAATTTTCTACCAGTTAAATTGAATAAAAAGACGAATTTTTATAAAAATATTTAAATCGACAGCCAACAAGGTGAATTTTTACAACAAAAGATAAATTTTCTACCCAAAAAGACGAATATTCAACAAAATACATGAATTTTATACAAAAACGAAGATCAATTTTCTACCCAAGAAGACGAATTTTTCAAAAAACAGTTGAATTTTTAACAAAAAAGTTAGTTTTCAATCAAAAGTACATCTCCAAAGATGAATTTTCAAACGAAAAAGATGAATTCTCAAAAAAAATTTTAATTCATATTTTAATAAAAAAAAATCTAATTCAAATAAAAAACAGTACACCCTAATAAAAATATGAATATTCTATAAAATAAAAGGCTGAACCAAAAAGATAAACTTTTAACAGAGTAGTACGACTTGCATGAATTTTCAACTAAGAATATTAATTTACTACTAAAACAAGATCATATCTCGTTTGGTTAAAAATTTTAGTATTTCGTTGAAAATTTTATTATTTTGTTGAAAATGCAATTATTCTGTTAAAAAGTCATATTTTTTAACAGAAATTCAGCTACTTGGTGAAAAGTAGAACTACCCTGTAAAAAATTCATTTTTTCTTGTTGTAGATTCATCTCCTTAATTAAAAATTTGACTATTCCTTTCTTAGAAAATTAATCTTCGGGGATAAAAAAATGATCTTTTAGGCTCAACTCTTGTTAAAAATTAATTTTTTTTTAAATTCATGATTTTAGTTGAAAATTCATATCTTTGGTAGAAAATTGAACTATTTTGTTGTAAAATTGTTCTTTTATTAAGTTTTCAGCTGAGAATTTAATTTTTTAATTTTTGATGAAAAATTGATCATTGTTAGTTGAAAATTTAACTTTTTGGTTGAAAGTCCATTTATTTGATTGAAAATGGAAGAATTTTGTTCGAAATTAATTCTTTTTGTTTAAAAATTCATCTCTTTTGTTTTAAAACTAACCTACATTTTAAAAAGTTCAACAGTGTTGTTAAAGTAATTTTTTTGGGCTGACGATTTTTCATTTCAGTTGAAAATTCATCTCTTTTGTTGAAAAGTTAACTCTTGTAGAAAATTCGTTGTTTTTTTGGAGTAATATTAATTTTTTAATTGAAAATCTGATTATTCCAGTTGAAGATTCATCATTTTAATTAAAAATTCACCTCTTTGGTTGAAAATTGAACTATATTGTTAGAAAATTATTCTTTTTTTGGATGAAATATCATTCTTTAGCTGAAAATTTAACTTTACAATTTTTGGTGGAAAACTGATCATTGTTAGTTGAAAATTCAACAATTTGGTAAAGAGTTCATTTATTTTATTGAGAATCGAAGAATTTTGTTTGACATGAATTCTTTTTGTTTAAAAATTAATCTAAATTATAGAAAATTCTACAATTTTGTTAAAATCATTTTTTTTTGTTTGAAGATTTTTCATTTCAGATGAAATGTAATTTTTTAGTTGAAAATTTAACTATTTTATTTTTCATGGAAAATTGATGATTTTTAGTTACAAATTCAAATAGTTAAGTAAAAGTTCATTTTTGTTGAAAATTGAAGATTTGTGTTAAAAATAATTTTTCTTACATGAAAATTCATCTCTTTTGGTTTAAAATTATCTGCATTACAGAGAATTCAACAATTTCATTTAAGTCATTTTTTTGGGTTGAAGATTTTTCATTTTGGTAGAAAATAAATTTTTCCACTGAAAATTTAACTATTTAATTTTTTGTGGAAAATTGATCATTCTTTTTTGAAAATTCAACTATTTCGTTGAAAGTCGATTTATTTGGTTGAAAATTGAACTATTTTGTTGCAAAATTTTTCTTGTTTTTGATGAAGATTAATTTTTTGGTTGCAAATGTAACTTTTTAATTTTTGGTTGAAAATTATCGGCAATAAGGAAAATTCAAGAATTTTGTTAAATTCATTTTCTTGGGTTAAAGATTTTTCATTGTAGTTGAAAATTTATATCTTTGTTTGGAAATTTAACTATTTTATTTAAAAATCGTTCTTTTTTTTTGGTAGAAAATAAATTTTTTAACTGAAAATCTGACTATTCCAGTTGAGGATTCATCAATTTAAATGAAAATTCATCTATTTTGTTAAAAAGTTGACAATTGTTGAAGATTAGTTGTTTAAAATTAATTCTTTTTTGTTGAAAATTCATCTCTTTTGGTTTAAAATTATCTACATTATAGAAAATTCAACAATTCATTTTTTGCTAAAAATTTTACTATTTAATTTTTGGTGGAAAATTGATCCCTTTTAATTGAAAATTCAACTATTTGGTTGAAAGTCCATTTATTTAATTGAAAATTGAACAATTTTGTTCAAAAGATCTGAAATTTTTTTCATCACATTGATAGGTTTTTTACTAGAAATTAAAAATCGGTAATTTTTATTGTACGGAAATCAATGACTTTTTAAACTAAACTCGCGAAAGCTCAGCTTCTGCTCGATGAAATGATCTCGTTTTTTTTCGGAATAGGAAAACCTCTAATCAAAAATTGGGCAAAAAACTAAAAATTTCAGAAGAACACGGAAACTTCTACCATTATTCAATTTGAATATTATTATTAACGATAGTAATAAATTGTTTAAACAAATAATTTTCTAACTTCAATTAATTATCCACCTCACTCTAATTGGAAAATGGACGAAAAGTGAAAAATTTCTCAAAAAACCGCAACTTTCTAGCATTATTCAAACTGAATATTATTAACAATAATAATAAATTGGTTAAACAATTATGTTTGTTAACATTAATTATTACCTCAATCTAATTGAAAACTGGACAAAAAGTGAAATTTTTTTGAAAAAGTTGTAATTTTTTATGCCTAGGAGCATCCTCAAACAAAGACGATGTTCTTCACCATAGTGTTTAAGAATGGAATAGCAGATCATTCCGAAAATTTGATCAGGGGATCGATTGTATATTTTTACATTCACTTGAAACCTGTCCCTTTTTGGAAATCCGTTTGACATGCCAATTTCCAACTTTTGAACGTCATTGACGAGCCCCAAAAACATTTCCCAGAATCTTATAATATTTGTATCTGAGTTTCCTAGGTATCATTTTCGTGAACTGGGGAAGTTTTGGGTCTCGTCAAAGATGTTCAAAATTTGAAAATTGACATTTAGAACGAATTTATAAAAAGTAACAGGTGACCAGTGAATGTGAATATGGAAATACATAATCGACCACCAGATCGTTCTTGATCGATTCTCGAATGGACTCAAAATTAAATAGATAACTGTTATTCGTTTCAATCTTATTAATTAATTCTTATTAATTAATTCTAGTGGCGAGGCCATCTCAATTTGGTAGTTGCAGCTATAAACGTAGAAGCTGATCATTAGTAGGAAAATTCCCTGGAGAACACAGTCTGCCTCAGCCACGATAATTCCTTCTAAATAAATGAAACATCGGTTCTTGGCAGCATCTGCTATTGCCACATCTACACTAAAAGATTTGAGACTAATCAATAAGGATGACACTACCAAAGCAATTGATCCAAATGAAATAAGGAGAGAGCGAAAAAAAGCAAGGGTTGAAACTACTGAATCACAGAAAAGTCTCGAAGGTCCTTTATTAGGCATTTATTTCGATGGGAAACGAAATGTTACACTGTAGCCAGGAACAAAAAGTAAAGTCGGCGAGGAGCACCTATCATAAGTTTCGGAACCAGGTGCAATGTACATTGGTCATGTGACTCTTTGTGGTGGTCTTGCATCTCAACTTGCTGATAGCATTTTAGAGTTTCTTGAAGCAAATAATCATGACTTGAGCCAGATAAAAGATATTGGTGCCGATGGCACACCATTCAATACAGGAGCCATCGGCGCGGCGGAGCTATCACTCTCATTGTAAACCATCTGGGTAAAAGTCTGCAGTGTGTGAGGGATCTCAGCAAATTAAGGGAAAGGTAAGGAATCGGATTGTCGAGAGAACGGGTGAAGTAAATTATGGAAAAACGAAGTAAATATAAAAAGGGTTTACAAGTCGTTAAGCCCGAGCCGGGCAGCAAAGCCAAGATCGGGTGAGTTAGTTTGTGAATGGTACTCGGGCGATGAAGCCAAGGTACCGGGAGAGTATGATGTACAAGACCGAAAGTCGTCCTTCAGGATTAGTCACGTCGTGAAGAGAAACAAGGGGTTGGGCACTTGTCAACTGGGTTGGAGTGCAGGTAGCACAAGACTAACTCTTGAGGACGAGGATTTGGGAATTAGAACCAGGAAGTTAGTCCTCTCCCCACTCCTGGTTCTAAGCCTACAGGGTCGTCTTTACTGGGGTGCTTCTAACTTCGTTACAAGTGGCATATTTGTTTGTTGCGTTTTAACGAATTGCCTCTCAGGCACTTCATCTTGCATATTGACGGCACAACAAGTGGTCCCATTTCCTTCACTGGCCCGGTAGGTAAGCAGTTGAGAACCTGCGAACAGAAACCAGTAGTCATATCTAAAGCAATCGCAGCTGAATTACCTGAAATTGATCCGAAATTGCTTTGCACCGACCAAAAATAGCTGCTTGAAATCTGCAATCCTGTTTCTTCCGGCAATTTCCCAGATGCTCTTGCTAATAAGGATCCCGGTGCACTTTGCCACGCGTGCTGGCTTACAGCAGCAAAAAGGGTTCTTCGACTGTACGTCACCAAAGAGAGGCCTTTCAGAAACCTGAAAATGATAACAAAATTTACTATTCGGGTGTATGCTCCTGTATGGTTCATGATCAAAAGAAACTGGCAGTTCAACTATGCAAGCAAACATGTATGGCAGACTATAAAACTGTCAAAGATACTTACCAGAGGATGTTAGGCCAGCTGCAATTGACTCTTGCACCCAAAATAACGGGTATGCTCTTCATCCTGAAAACTTGATGTTGACGATGCTTTCCGAGAGTAGAAAGACTGTCAGATCGCGAGCTGTAGAATTGATTAAAAAGGCGAGAAGTAATCCACATCAGAAAATGTTCGCCAGTTCCGACCGCCGCGAATAAATTTTTCTGCTGCAGACTACCCTGATCTTATTGATTGGCAAAATGCCACTCCTCAATCTGCTCTGGGAGATATAACAGGCCAGGAACTGGGAGAGGCATTGGAAGATTGTGATTTTGTCGAAAGGTTGCCCGAGTTTCCATGCCATACTCAAGCAGTTGAGAGGACTGTGCAATTAGTAACACGGGCATCTCTTAAAGTATGTGGCTCGGAGTCAAGAGATGGTTTCATTAAAAACACGCTTCAGTCCAGCGAAGATTTACCAAAAATCAGGACTAAAGCAGATTTTTCTTTAGGTAACTAATAGGTAACTCCTTCATGGTTGGTTGGTTGGGCAAGGAGTGGGTGGGATTCGATGAGTAGCCACCTCCACGTGGTGAATCCTGGGTCTTCGTTGAATGTACACGCGAAGAGCAGAGAGCTACTCAGACGTGAATTTTCCTCAAATTTAGGCCTATTATACCCCTGGCTGGTGGTTTTAGATAGGGGTGTCTGTTTGTCCAAAGTCTTCTTTTGTACTAAGGTGGTCTCCTTCTGACCTTTTATCACCGTTGATACCCTCGGAAGTGGCCAGAAGCGTGCAAACAAATTGCCTACCAGGCGTTTTAAGTCGATTTTTATCATTTTCGAGGCTGCTGTGGGGGCTGAAGATATTATCCGATCGAAAAGAAATTTGGCGCAGTTAATAGTGTTACCGGATAGAACATTTTGTCACCCGAAACGATATCAATTTCGAAAAAAGGTGTTTCAATTCATCGAAATTATTATTTTTGGATCTAAGGTGTATTTCATGTTCAAATAAAAAATATAACATGTGTTTATGGCAGTCGCCAAGTTTAGATGCGTTTTTCTCGAAAACGGGGTTTCGATGTTCTAACTTCAAAAATGCCCAGATCACTTCTTTTTCAACTTTAAGGGTTCATTTTGGGTCTAAACTGCCGAGAATTTATCCAGCTCTATGCCCCTGTACATAACTGCATACCGACTGTAAGGGCCCTTTTCATGCGGGCGCCCACATATTATTATATTCACCAATAGAATTGAGGATAACCGCAAAGAAGACGAGAGTATAAACAATTTTTATTTTTTTTTAATTAGAGAAAACACTGGTTAGAAAGAATGTGATTAAAAATGTAACTGATGAATATTCTAGTCCTTTATTGGAATTTATAATACATATATTCTATAGTTCTACCAGATATGTTAAAGGAATTGGAAAGATGAATTTCGTCCTTTCGTATTATCGACGAATGACATATTTTATGAAATGTTCTAGAAATTAATCAGAGAAAACGAATTTGGCTGAAAAAAAACATAATAATAAACCAATGTCTAATTTCTCGCAAGTTTTATCATCTTCTTTTGAAATACGCCGAGAAATAAAAAAATGTTGAAAATTACAAAATGTTTGAATTTTTTTATAAACAGCGATAGATGTGACAAAATGCTAAGAAAAAGCTTTGATCATTTTAAGAAATTCTATAAAAAATACCTGACACCTCGGAAAGTATTTGTTCAATATGAAATTTTTCAATCTGCATTCTTATACGACATTTTATTGCGTATCTTTTTTTTAACCTTGTGTGCTTTGTCGTTTTTGTGATATATAGGAAAAAACAGTATTTTTGTAAGAAGGAAGGTTGTCAAGAAGAGTTCATCTTCATCTCGCTCCGAAACACAAATTTATTAATATTTTGACCTCAAATTCAGAACAGTGTTCAACTAAACTATTCCGATCATCACAAAATACCCAAAAGGAATAATCCTTTGAATGGAAAAAATTTATTCATTGTTTCGCCAAGCAAAATCGAAACAGGTTTCCAAAATTTTCGATCGCTTCGTCTATCTAAGTAATTTCAAGTGAGTGAAAACTTGCAACGGAAGAAATATTTATTAGGATATAAAAAGGTTTGTTGCAAAGTTTTACTTTAATCTATTTAACCGTTAGAAAATGACGAATACTTCCTCTGGACAGCAGAAAAATCAAAACAGAACATCATTTGATTCATGTTGTCGAATGGAAAGAAACATCTTAAGGTTTTGGAATAATATTTCAGATTATTTTTATTCCAAGTTTAAGTATTTGCAAGAAAAGTAGATACATTGTTCTTATTATAGTGTTTTCCACAATATCTAATATACGAAACACTATCATTTTACCCAGTTTCATGAAAATCACTAATATCGATAACAACTCTGATATTGCGGACCTGGAACCACTCATATGTTAGTCCTTAATGTTTATATAATCTTATGGCCTTTACACTTAAAGTATTTGAAAGGTTTTTCCTTATTTTAAGACCCCAAAGAATTTCAAATGATTTAACAAACTCCAAGGAATTTGAAAGAATGTTGCAGGATTTCAAAATATTTCAACAGATTTGAAGGAACTCCAATATAATATAATCAATTCAAAGAAATTCCACAAAAATAATTAGTTTAATATTAGTTCTAAACATCTCCAACATTCTAGCAAATTTTAAAAATTTTATCGGATTTTAATTGATATCTACAAATTACTATTCAATTATAGAAAAATCATTATAATATTTTCCTAATTTTCCTATAGGTTGCAGGTAGAGAGCCCTTGCGCCGAGGGTTTCTGCTGAATATGGCTATAAACTAAACAAGAAGTCGCGGGCAATGGTCCAGGGATGATCCCAAAGGAAAACCCTTAAGCCAAGGCGCGAACATCCATGCCTGAAGGCTGCATGGTACCAGAGAGTGGTGTATCAACCTGTGCCTCTGGGACACCGGAGATCTCCCAGAGTGTAAATAGTCTTAACTTTGCATGCGGGGCTCTGCGAGGCGGACGAATCCCCTTTCTAGTTGCTTGTGAGAACAGCAATGATAACACTAAATCTAGTTGTGAATGCGGTTCAAAACAATCGAGCGCACAGAGCTCTTGACAAAAACAAGATGTAGTCAATACAATAGACCGGCAACATTTCAATAGTTTTGAGTGAACAGATTGATTAAGGGACGATCTGCTAGAGAGCTACGATACCAGTATGGCCCCCGAGTCACATGGCGCGGCTGAATACTTTGTGGTGCGAGAAACACCCAGAGCTCTCGCTCTTTTCGCAACAACTACTGCGAAACCGTATCGAGGACATCTGGAAAAGGGATTATACATGCGGAGCGCCTACTTTACTGCACCCAAAACAAGCCTGCAGTAGAGAAAGGAAGGCGACATGACACTGAGATCAATCGCGGGGAGGCATCCAGTAGAAAAAAAGCGATGCTTTAGGATCAGGAGAAACATCAACATCCAGGTTTCTCTCAAGCCCAAAGATCTCAATCAACTGGATAACGCGCTTTGTGGAGATTTGTTCAAACAATACGATCTATGGACTGTCAATTGTGGTGTGTATGATGTAGCGATAACTTTGGTGGATGCAAACTGTAAAACAAAACCAACGGCTGATCATAAGACCAAAGGTTCATGCATCGATTCACCACAAAGATAGGCTGAACAAGACAGTACGCGTCCCTCATTCAATGTGTGATTGACTACATTACATATGGCAGGAAGTTCACTGCCAGGGTCCGACAGTTTGCGCGCGAACTATGTACGGGTGCGTCATCGCACTTTCAACAATTCAAAGCTGTTGACTATCAGGCAGCATATTTTTGATAGAATACGGGTACTATCTGGAGCGAGAAGAAGTCTAGAGTGGAGGGAAAGGTGGATCAGAGAAAATAAACAGACTCTGACTCATCTCGACTTCTTCTAAACCCGAAAATCACTGTGAACCGCCCGCCCAACCAGAGGAGGTTGATGTGTTTTTGCATCCACTAAATGAAGAGACAGTGAACGTAAATAGCTTCAAGGAGATGTGCAGTTGCCTCATAACAAATTATGAGCATTGCCCATCTATTACTAACGAAGAGGTGAGAAAAGTATTAAGAGGCATAAAAAACTCTTCCGCTGCGGGGCCAGATGGTACACTGCTCCTCCCAAAGACAGGAAACTGATCTGACCCTAGGAATTAAAGGCCACTGACATGTCTGAACACGCCAGGATTTTCTACCGGAAAGCTTTCGATTCAACCTTGTGATATACTTATCATCTGTATGTTGGAAAGGTTAAAGGTTCAGCTTGATGCGCATTTGGAAAGCTAAATTTACTATCTCATCTGGAAAACATCTTCTGACACACTTGCTCCAAACCTGTATATCGAGAGCCGATATCGCCGATGGATGATCTCATGATCTATGTTAGAAGCTTAGTGCAACTAATTCTAGCTCCCAGGATTTGTGCAGAACTACACTCGGCAGTTTGCGTTAGAAAAAAATGTCCCAAGATTCATTTGGAGCGAAGACCACTTACTAGCGTATTGATGTTATTTTGTCGACCAGGGTGATTAATGAGTTAGTTTTTGACGAGAACTGGTCAAATAATTTTCTGGGAAAACGAGAAAAAATCTGCCACGGCCCGGATTTGAACCGGGAACGCCACTATTCACGAGTGGAGCGTTAAACAATTACGCCACCGAGGCAACAGCAGAAAGTTTCTCCTATATCTACAGGATGACTCGGGTCTGCATCTTTGTAACCTGTGCATTTTTAGTGATTAATTACAATCTGAATAATTTATAATATCAGAAATCAATTACTTAATTACCCTGGTCCAAAAAATAATACCAATACTCTAAATTATATTCTGATTCGGTAAACTTATTCAGATTAGAATTAATGACTGAAAAGGCACAGGTTAGAAAGATGCAGACCCGCGTCATCCTGTTGATATAGGAGAAACGAAAATCATTCTACTGTGGCCTCGGTGGCGTAATTGGTTGAAGCTTCACTCGCGAATAGTGGCGTTTCCGGTTCAAATACGGACCGTGGCAGGTTTTTTCTTGTTTCTCCAGAAAATTATTTAACCAGTGATCGGCAAATCTTACATCAGAAATTAACCACTTAATAGCGCTTCCGAGGACCCTGAGCTCGTCGACAAAAGCGCTATACGACACCTTGGTGCTAGAGAGACCTATTTATGTCTGGACGTGCCACGGAGACGCATTCAGGATACTGCTATATGCATTTTGAGTGGTTCCATGGACGATTTACGAGCTTAGAGCCCTCGACATCAGGTCATAAAAGGTTAGGCACATGAAAAAAAAGCTTTCACCTTAAGTCGTCCGTTCCACCACTTCACATCTCACGCCGTCAAGTTGATCGGGGAATACTGAATCTCGAATGTTTTCACTACAAGATCATTTTGGCTATAGCAGATATAGTCGCGAACGGAAGAGACCCTTCTTCTTGAGATGGTCAGGGATTACGAAGAACTAGGCAACGGAGCCTTTCTGTACAAAGCGGAGAAATCTATTGAAACACTTGGCTTTGACTTTATTACCAGGGGTGAGCGTAACGCATTAAACATTATATATCTCGAGTACTCACTCCTAAAAGCCTTGATGATTGAAGTCGGGTATGAAGGGTTCAACTTTGGCGTGCCAAGACGGTGTCTTTTCCTCTTTAGCCACGTACATCCAAAGGCAAAATGCGGTACTAAAAGGGCTTTATTACCATCTTTGTCACTCTTATGAAATGCTAAGACACTTGCGGGGAACATGCAGAAGGCGGTCGTGCCTGGGTCGCTCCGTGTCCTCAGGGTGCACGAGATTTTGGCCAGATCATCGTATTGAGTCCATCGGAGACTGCAACCACGTTTCTCACGATCGTGAGACATGGTTACAGTTAAAACGTTACTTCGATTTTCCCGGGAGCGGGTGTAATTTTGTAGAATTGAAATCCCGCGGTTGTTCTTACCACAAACTTTTAATTATGTATATGATCTCAGGACCTACCAACTTATTCTTTGACAATCTCAGACCTCAAAATATTTGAGAATATGTGACAGCGCACGAGAAAAGGGACCTTAAGTAGCCTAGCTAAATTGTACAGTACAAGCATTTGAAGTTTATCCCACAACACTACCACAAAAGTGAGAAATGCACTCTCTCGATTTACCCCCTCCACTTACCACTACAGTCTCAAACGCTGCCTACGTGTTTCTTAGCACACGGCGTCCAAAGTAGTAGTGGTGAGTGGAGGGGGTACTTTTACGGAGCTGCCGGGTCGGCCGTATAACGCTCAAAACTACTCTACTTTTACTGCTCATAGTGACTAAGGTTTTCGAGATAGATCAATTCTGACTTTTCTACGAGAAAGAGCAGGTCAAAAACCATAAAGAACACTGAAAAACTCCAAAAGTTTATTTTCCTACTTAAGGTCCCTTTTCTCGTGCGCTGTCACATATACTTTCGCAAGAGGACAAAAACAAATTTTTTATCAGTTTCCAAAAAAGAGAGATTGGGGTTTTGAGAAAAAATTAAAAACTTGGGAACGATAATACTATGACTTTTTATTGTAATTACCACTTGCTTGTAACATTTTGGGCCAATTTCGGGTCACAAGAAACATTATGTTTTAGTATTAAATTTTTATAAATTAGGCGAACGTTGGAGATGAGTCATCCACAAGTACTGTTTTGAAGATCTTTGAGATTGGGTGATACGTGCCTAAGGGAACTACGCGAATTTCTTCTGGAGTCATATTTTCAATCGCGCCACTGTTCATGTTTATTTTCGCCCGCTTTCCGTACTGATATGAAGTGTGTTGATATTTTATTGCATATATTCCACGAAGAATGTTATTACATCTCTGGAATATTGCAAAGACGTCACCATTGGATGTTGCCAATACCAATTTTTCTTCGGTTGGCATGGGTTCATATGTATCCACTTTTCCTTTCAAATAAATTGGTTTATCACGAGGAAAAGTGTATTTTCGAATCTCGAATATAAGGTTCGTAATTGTGTTGGGAATAAGCCGAACATGTTTAACTTGATCAAGCTCATATCCAAGTACGCGGATAGCAGAACGCCTGGGAGGAGTCCTGACTTGAAGAGAAGAATTAAGAGGAGGAGACCTGGACCTGGACCTGGCACGAAGGGCAGTCTCGGGCGGAATATGGTCGCCATTTGGTAAACACTGGTACCGTGCTCTCAACTCTGCAATAAACATTAGATGTAAGAACTGTGAATCAATGTAATGATTAAAAAAAATTATTAAGCATTAGTCATGGAAGTAAATTCGTAATTGAAATACTAATTAATTTCAGAATTAGTTTAATTTATTTTGTGTTTCTTGCCCCGCAGGTTTGTGCTCCGTCCCATTAATTTATATGTCCATGATTGAACTCTGATACCGGGCCGCAAAGTACGTGTGACTTCACTGCGCAGAATAATGTAAAGTGCGACTCTTCTGCTTACCTTTAGCTCCCTTCGAAATATTTTGCGCAATCGCAAGTTAACTCAATAATTTCAATACCTTCAACTGAACTGCTCCGTCCTCTCTCTCTCTCAAATCGCCTTTGCAAATTTCTCAAATATAATTTAAGAAACCTTTTAGGTTGGACCCGATATTAAGGGGTTCCTCAATGATCTGGTCTGGACCCGGACCCATAAGAATTCAAAGGGTCCGGGTCCGGATCCGAACCCTTGAGAACTTAAAAGGTCCGGTCTCGGACACGTACCCTAAATGAATTAAAGTGTCCGGTTCGGAACTGGACCCTTCAGAATGTAAAAGGTTTGGGTGCGGACCCGAACCCTTAAGGAATAAAAGCGTCCTGTCCGGATCGAAACCCTTAAGCAACCTTTTAACCTCGGGTCCAACCTAAAAATTTCCGATCCCTGCCACATCTACCAGCGGGCTGCTATATAAACTATGTCGCCATTGATTCATGTCATTCACCTTTTATTCACCATAAAGATTACTCTACTTCTCAAGATTTTCTGAATGTGGTGTACAACTAAAAACATTAGTTTTCAATGAAGTAGTTTATCATCCAAAAAGGATTAATTTCACTAACAAACAAGACAAATCTATAATAAAATACATGAATTTCAACCAAATAGTTGCAAGGAAACAAATTTATGTTGAAGAGAATTCTATGAGCTTTTAAACTAATGTTTACTGAAAAAGTGTCACATTGACGTAATATGAATCCTTGCGATATTATTGCAGTTAATTACTAAAGAAGTAACTATAGCAAGTTAATTTGTTTGCTGCGTAACGTAACTGTAACGAGTCACTTAAAAAAAGTAACTTACTTAATGGAGATTGGTCAGCTGGTCGGCTTCGTTGGCTCGAAGAAGGTTGGCTACGCTGGGGCGAGCGCGATCTCGGATAATGAGGTGAGTCGTCATCCGAACTTAATTCTGTAAGAACAAATAGAAATTGATAAAGTTTTAATTTGGAATACCTACACTGAGAAAATCATGCTACAGAAGTTGCTGTTTCATTTATTCAAGCCTATGTACGCTTTGAAACCTGATTAATTGTTTAAATAAAATGGGAGAAACTTTTTTTTAACTGTTGGAAAGCTCATGAAATTCTACTACGAATAACCACTAAAATAGATACTTCTGATATTTTGAATAGAATATACCATGTGAGAAGTTTAAAAGTAAAAATCAAGAATTTCTCGAATTTTTTACCTTGACTTCAACGCATCTCATGACCTAGGAAAATGGTAGCAAAAGTCCAAAATGTATACCATATAGTTCCGAGGTCTTATCTTTAATTCAAGCTAATAAATCTTCAAAAATCTTTATGGGTTTCTGAAATATGACTAAAAATGCTCAAGCATATCTGGGTCAAACTTTAGTCGGCGATCACACTGACAGACGCGACATCCGTGATCGCCGACAAGTTCCTAGATTTTGTACCTTAACTTCAACTCGTGCTGTAACGTGGAAAACTTGTATAAGAAAACTGAAATTTGCAGGATTATAAACAAATTCTTTTTATATTTGATCTTATTATGACATAAATAATTCTACTCGGTGGGTTTCCTATCACCACTACGTAGCGCGTCCTCAGGTTGCGGATAGAGGAACGGCCCGTAAGGCTGAACAGCCCCCAAGGTTAACTGCGAATACAAGAATAAGCAGTCGCGGACAGCCGATAGGAGCCAGTCGTGGGTGTGGTGAATCCAGCACTGGTAAAAAATAGGTACACGACAACCATGGCTTGGGGGGACCCACCCATTCGCGTTCATACACAATGGGTGGGTTCTGGCAAGCCAAGGTGCAGCGTGTACCCACCTAGAAACTATACCCGAACCAAAACTAAAAATCTTGTAAGGGAAAAATCCTGCTGCCCATTGGACACTGCAGCGATGACACTGCCCGCAAGGGATGTGTGGAATGATTCGCCTGCATAGGGCCAAAGGGGTATTGATGCCAGTAGGCGCGCTGCCCTGCAGGGGGACGTTAGGGTACGAGGATGAAACTGTAATGTGTCTGACGACAAGTTGACATGGTCCTTGTCAGAGTCGGAAAGCTCCCATACTTAGACCTAGGGAGGTATGGGGGTTATCACTCCTGGGACAGTGGACTCACCTACGATCAAACACATAAGAAATATCTCGAGATTAGCAAAAGTACAAATAGGCTCTATAGATCCAAGAAAAGGGAGTGGGAAAAGAATAAAATACTAGCAATAGAAGCGCATAATAAACAAAATAACCCGCGTGAGATGTACAGGGGAATCAATTTTATAAGGAAAGGCTTTCAAAGTAGAACGGAAGTAATGAGGGACGAAAATGGCAATCTAGTAGCCGATGCGACAGAGAGACTGAATTTATGGAAAGATTATTTCGATAAACTATTAAATGTACGCGAAGCCCCCGTTGAAGGTAATCTCGGCGAAATCCACACTGCTGATCTATTAATTAACGATCCTACTGATATAGAAATAGAAATGGCCATCAAGAAGTTGAAAAATAACAAAGCCGCGGGCATCGATGACCTACCGTCAGAACTGATAAAAAATGGAGGCCCTTGCCTCACAAGGCAAATTTGTAAATTGATACGCGCAGTTTGGAAAACAGAACGCATGCCGGAAGAATGGAATACCTCTATCATTATTCCCATCTTTAAAAAAGGCGATAAAACTAACTGTAACAACTATCGGGGAATTTCACTTGTGCCTTCGTGCTACAAGATCCTGTCTAATGTTATCCTAAGTAGACTAACTCCTTTTGCCGAGGAAATCATTGGGGATTACCAGTGTGGATTCCGCCGAAACCGATCTACAAGCGATCAAATGTTTACAATTAGACAACTGTTAGAAAAGAAATGGGAATTTAAAGAAGCAGTACATCAGCTATTTATCGATTTTAAAAAAGCTTACGACTCTATTATACGCGCGTGAATGTACTGGATCCTAGAGTTCTTGGGTGTGCCAAGAAAATTGGTTAGACTTATCGAAATTTGCTTAAACGGCAGTAAGGGTAGAATACGCGTAAACGGTAGTTTATCTGAAGAGTTTTCGATCCGCGATGGCCTGAAACAGGGCGATGCACTTTCGTGCGTCCTTTTTAACTTAGTTTTAGAATACGTGGTTAGGCAAGTGCAGGCGAATCCGACCGGTGCTACCCTCAATGGGGTAATACAAATTCTTGGATATGCGGATGATCTCGACGTACTAGGGGATGATAAAGAAACGGTAGCTAAAAATGCAGAAATCTTGATCGCAAAAGCCAAAGAGATTGGCTTGGAAGTTAGCGAATCGAAGACAAAATATATGACCGTCGTCAGGTTCGGACAAAGTAATCAAGACGGGGATCTAATGGCCGGAAATATGAAATTCGAAAGGGTTAACGAGTTTAAATACCTCGGGTCTATTATAACTAGCGAAAATAAGATTAAAACGGAAATCAATGCGCGGCTACACGCTGGCAATGGGTGCTATTATGCAGCAAACACGCTACTAAAATCGCGATCGCTATCTAGAAACATCAAAGTAAGAATTTACAAAACGATAATAATGCCGGTCGTCATGTACGGGTGTGAAACGTGGGCGCTGACGAAAGGAGAAGAGAATAGGTTTAGAGTTTTCGAGAATAAAGTACTTAGAAAAATCTATGGTCCAAAAAGGGACGAAGAGACCGGCGAGTGGAGAAAACTGCATAATGATGAGCTGCACGCTCTCTACGGGTCAGCAAATATTAATAGAGTAATGAAAGCGCGTAAATTAAGATGGGCGGGGCATGTAGCAAGAATGGGCAATGAAAGAACAGTGGCGCAAGTTTTAAGAGGGAGACCGACTGGTAAGAGACCCCTAGGCAGACCGAGAAACAGATGGGAGAAAAATGTGAGGGATGATCTAAAAGAACTAGGACATGATTATTTAAACTGGATGGAGAATGCACAAGACAGAGATGTGTGGCGGTCTCGGGTAGATGAGGCAATGAACTTTCGAGTTCGAACTGCTAATCTATAATAATAATAATGACATAAATAATTACAATTCAAACTCAGCAATCATGTATCATCAACTGCATGAACATGAACGGATCACCAACATAATTCTTCCATTTCTCTATATAAAGAAAGTATCTATATCCAAATCGAGCTCGAAAAAAGTTTGCTCCTAACCTTAAATTTTGAACTTCTTTAAAGGTTCTCCAGATCATTGCCTTTCGATCATAGTATATAAATTTCCAAGCGTATTTGCGTATCTGCGGGAACCCATGAGGAGTTTAAAAAATTCATTGGCTTGAATTAAAGATAAGATATTAGAGAATGAGTAGTATGTCTATGATAGTTCTGCGGCACTTACTGACTTGGACAAAGATCAGCCGATATATCAGTGATCTACCTTACCGAACCACCCCGAACTCTTAGAGTAGAGTAGAGACTCTTGGTGGTGGAAACGAGACGAGCAATCCACACGTGCTAAAAAAGCTGAACTCGAGAAATGTCTCCTCGCTGGGGAGCCCTGGTCTACAGTCTTCAGTTTTGAACCGATTTACAATTTTTTTTAAATTATAGATAATTAGATTTCTAGGAGATAGGTGGAGCTCATATAATCAATTTAGCTGTTTCTTTTTTTATTTATTTTACGCAATCTGTGGAAAAATCAGCAATTTTGCAAGTTTTTTTTGCTGCTCATCATCAAAGAAATTGAGTGAAATCATTCACACAAAAAGTAAATACTTAGTTTAAGTGAAAAATTTCACTTATTTCAATGTGTAATGAAAAGAACCATATATAAAATACATATGAAACTGAGTATCTGTTTTAATAACAAAGGGAAAGCGCACAAAATCTTAGTTCAACCCAACGACTATTGTAGAAGTTCACCATTGAAAGGAACGATAGCGACCAACATTTTGGATTTTGAATTCAATCCAACAATATCTGTAGATATTTAATGCTCTATGTAAAATATGAATTAAACCTAACCATTTCTGTGAATTGAATTACGCACCATGAAGTGAATTAAATTAGCGGTAAATGCAAAGTTGCACGAGGGAAATGTAAATTTGTAATAGGGGCGGCTTTAAAAGTTTTACCAGGAGCAAAATAATTGTCATAAGAACAACCGGAGGATTTCGACGGGAGCAGATGCCATTCTAGAAAATTGCACCTACTACCGGCGAAATAGCGGTAACCTTTCTGCTGTAACCACGTCTCATGACCGTGAGATAGGTGTTACAGGCTGCGAAGAACTCAATGCGATGTTCCGGCAAAAGTGTCTTGCAGGGTTGGCGAAACGTGTTGAGCCCAGGTGGGTAGGTTTTCTGGCTGTGGGTGTGAGCAGGAGGAGGGGGAAGGTCTTTCAGAAATTTCAAGTGGGTAGTATGCCCTATGTACCTACCATACATAGGTCTTCCGGCGGCCCTCGTCTCTTGCACCCTAAGGACACGAAGCAAATGTCTTAGTATTTCGTTGACAAGTAGGGATGATTTTCAGTCTATTAACGAGTAAAAGCATGGCACTTCTAAGAGTACCGATGATCAGGACGACCATTTGGCTCTGATGTTCTTGTCGGCTGGCACCGACAATTCGATAACGAACAGGGTCCGTTTCGCGAAGTCAAGGAAAACTATGCCAGGCCTCGAATGCGTGACAGAAACAATTGTCCAGGATATGTAGTTCCATGTATATATTCGGCACTTCTTATTTTCGACAATTGACTCTACTTCCCTAGCAACGCGGAGTGGGGCCAAATCGGGAAAAGCTGGCCAGAAGTAAAAAAAAGACCCATGTCGAAAATCGAAGCGTGCGGAGCGTTTGGCGGAGCGGTATCAAATCTAATGCTATCATCGGGAATATCTTGGCTTAAAATAGGTTGAAGGTATATCAAAGTAGAAATGACACCGTCTTGATACGCAAAAATGAAACCTTTCAATGTGCCCGACTTTAATGCGGGTGATTTGAGAGAAGCAAACGTTAGCTCGAAAGACATCGACTGATCCTTCACATTTCGGAGGATGCCGTGCATCCTCTTGTGCATCCTCTTCATGCTTCGTTCGTTTTCTACTATTCGTAGATTTCAAATTATTTTCCATTTTTTAATTTGAAAACTTCACTATATTTATGAAATAGAACTTCAATAGCTATCAGAATAATTTAATCGGACGACTTTAATCTTTTTTATATCACGTAATATTTCTACGATCTGCTCTGCTAATCATGTTCCTAGAAGTGGCACAATTAAAATATTTTTATCAGAGAAGAAGAACTATTTATTATAAACCATGATTTTCCATATTCTTCGTATTCTAATTACAAAATCTCGACGGGCTGTGAGGCACAGTTGCACCTAACGCTGGGTTAGTGGTTTACCGGCCGGGCTGTAGTCTACGCGGAAACTTTCTGAACAACTTGCTCACTGACAGTTTTCGCTTGCTCAAAATTCGCTCGACTCCTGAAACACTAGAAGTTGTTTGTGCACGAATTACGCACCGTCTTGGAAAAAAATTATTAACAATTTTTTAAATAAATATTTTGAATTTTTGCTAACGTCGTCGGTCGCAGAACATGACATTGCACATTTCTGATAAGTTTTAGTACAAAATACAGAAAACCTGCCATTTTGTGGCGAGTTGAAATGAAAAAAATCCAAATATTTTGATCAAAGAAAAAAACAGTTTTTCGTAAATAATTCAAAAAATAAAAAACCTAGAACTTTTTTTATGAGGAGAAAAAGATGCGGAATTAAATTTTCACTTAGGATATATATTTCAACAATTTAAATTGAATACTTTAGTTTCAAGTGCTCAGGGGCCTCCCCACTCCAGCAAAATAATTCTATATCTCCTTCTTGCATCTGGCGCCTCAATTTACTTTTAAAGTTTCAAATTGCATGTATATATGGGTGATTCTCCACATACAGGGCACTTTTGTGTTTCGGACCTCTAGTATCTAAACAAAGTAGCGCTTCTTCATAAAAGTTGGCTAACTTCTTTATTTTAGGACAGTAAAATACCCTCGTAAGAAAAAATCAAGTCACATCAACGTATGTCTTAGCAAAATGCTCCGAAATCCATCAAACGTTCACTTCTGCCGTCTGGCACCACTATCACACGCTGGTTTTCTTTAAGTCTTCGTCTTTGGGGGCGGCTTGGTAATGGACACCCGTCTTCCTTTTTTTGTACTACTAGTTCCTCAAGAGACTTTAGCATAGCTCATTAAAGTCAAAATTATGCGAACTCAATCCGCGAATAGTGATCTTTTCCAGATTTGTTGCTCTTACAAAAACAACCAATTTTTCACCCAGATACGAGAAACGTCGTTGAACAGGTAGGCGGATTTTGAATCAGCTTTGCTAAATGCGAACTCAGTGCGATTTTTTTTTCACTGAGATAAAACTACTTTTTCCCAAGTGCCAGGACTTTCCGTCCCGATATTCATACCTTCTCATTAGAATGAGAATTTAAAAATGTTTCCACTAAAGGCGCGTTAAGGCTTTTCGCAGTATTTACAATTTGAGTTGAACGCCTCATAAATTAAACTTGTTCAGAATTTTGCATATCAAACTGTCATTATGCATCACGATTTCTGAAATTCAGTCCTTTCAATGAAATCTGCAAAATTATTATCTTGGGAATCAATGATAAAATATTTCCTTGCAAGGAAACGTCTTTATGTCGAAGAGAATTTGATGAGATTTTAACATAACATATACTAATATTGTGTCACATTGACATGCTAGAAATTGCTGCGAGATTATTATAGTTAATAGTTAAAGATCTAAAGAGCAGACAATTATAAGCCTTTTGTGTTAATTATATTCAAACGTATTCTTTTTCACATCTAAAAATATAGCGTACGTACAGTTTCTATAGGTATACTCATTGTTTTGTAAATTTCCAAAATTAAGTGATTAGGGTGCAAAATTTATAGTAAATTTTAGACAAATTGGAGTTACTTCTTTGAGTAAAGTAACTCCAAAGAGTTGATATGTTTGCGGTGTAACGTATCTGTAACGAGTTACTTCAAAACCAATCTTACTTACCCCACACAACTTGTTGGCTTTGGTGGCTCGAAGAAGATCGGCCTGCAGAAGACTGCCACCTCTTCTTAGGAGGAAGTGCCAGAGGTGAGTCGCGCTGCGAACTTAATTCTGTAAGAACAAATAAAAATAGATGCATTTTTAATACTAAAACTGAGAAAAACTTGCTATAGAATTTATAATTACATTCATTCAAGCCTATGTATTGTGACGTTGCAGATTTTGCAATGAACAAAAGTCAATTCTCAAGATAAAATAAATGGATCTCTGGCATTTCAGGGATTGCACGATGCTCCCCGGCTCGATTCGTCAATATTTTTTAAACCTAATTTAGGCTGATTTTTTTAATTTTTATTCTCATTATGTGTACCACCTCCTCGGAATCAACGTCATAGAAGCACAGCAAGGGACATCGAGAATTGGAGAACTTTAGGACATTTAACTTTGACCATTACTTCAAGGTGAGTGAAGGCAGGATTCAAATAGTAGCATTTACAAAATCTGTCCTCCAATCATATTAGAACCTCCCTCACGGGTGTCACTCGAAGTAACTAGGACCAAGACTAAACAGAACAAGAGTGTTGCAAAGCTGATGGCATCGATTTATAAAAGTTTGAGATGGGCATTGACAAATATAAATCGAAGAGTTCAACATATCTAAATTATCTCTGAAGGAAACACCTTTTTCATATTATTGATGAAAACTTTGCTCTACTAGAAGAAGATATAATTTGTTCACAAATCTTTAAATAACTTTCTCGTATATTCTCATAGATTCAGTAATTTACCGGTAAGTTTCTTTGTTACCTTCTCTAAATCTATGTTACCGAGAATTTTCGAACTCCAGACGAAACTCGCTCTCTTTTTGTAGCGGTCGCTGAGGTACTAAGTCGGTCCTATTGTCGAGAATTGTGAATTTTGAAACGTGGTTGCAACTTCGCTCTCTCCTCCAGGAACTGCAACCGAGCCAAACTGAAGATCACCGCGAGGAGGGCGAATCTAATTTGATTCTTAATGTCCAACAAATCCGCCCGGTATGTTCATTTTCACTCAGTTCGTGTGACACCTCTGGCCTTTCATTAACCTGACCCTTGCAAGTGCAAACCCAATTTTAGTTGGCTCTGAAAGTCGAATTTATTGACTATGCACTGTAAAAAATTGATACTAGAGCAAGGCACTTGTCAATAATAACCAATAAGCTTACTGATCAATGTGGCCTGCGTATCTAGTCACATTTTGTGAAATTTTAGTTGTCCCTGACAGTCAAACTTATCTATTCATATTGTTAGTAGTGCAAGATTTATGTTAGTTTTAGTTACCCTCTAGTTTAGTTACCCTCTAAAATTGTCGCAACCCCAGTTAGTTGATTCGCCAATGATTTCCCGAATATTATTACTTTTGAAAATTATTCTTTCCTCCACTGCGTGAACCACTGAATAGGAAGTTTCATGACTGCCTTAGTAAATAATGTGATTCTTACATCAAATTCAAAGTCGGCAATCTTAAAACAACTACATACGAAATTTTAACAAAAATGTTTAATCATCAATCGCGATAATGTATCCACAACATTCACTTTTGCAATTTTGACTTCAAATTCGTAATCAGAAACTGCAAAATATTGGATTTTATAATTTCGACTCCTCAATTATAATCAGAATTCTTCAAAATCCGTCAGTACAATGTTTTGTTAAATTTGAACAAAAATGTCTGATTGTCAAACGCCATATGTGATTTTGTAATTTTTACTTTAGATGCATAATCAGAAACTTATAAAGCCCTGAATATAAAGTTTCACGAAATTTAAACAAGAATGTCGGTTTGATCTAGTCGAGGATCCTTTGTTGTTTCCCTCCTTCGGACCTCTACGATATATTAGGCAGTGTCTATGAAAAAGGGGAAATATATTAAGTCAGTCTGTCAAAAATTGGCATTCAAGTTGCACGGAAGTTGAACAATTAGAATTTTGGTGAAAAGTAATGTTCTTTAATATTTAATCCTGAATTAATGTAGTGCAAAAAATTTGAGCATGATATATCAACCGCCATATTGGATCAGCGATATTGGATTTTGTGATTTTGAGTGTCGAATTATAATCAGAAATTTTTAAAAACCGTTATATAAATGTTCATGAAAATTGAACAAAAATTTCGAATTGGCAATCGCCATATTGGATCTACCATATTAGAATATATAATTTTGACTTTGAATGCGTTATCATAAACTTCTAATCTAAAAACTTCTAAGAGCTAGCGCTTAACAGAAATCGCTGTCCTTCTCCCCTTGGCACATAATCTACTATTTATAAAATATCCAGTAACGAGCCTGGTTAATTTTTCATACTACAAAATGAGAGGATGCTTTGAAACGATGAAGTCTAAATCAAATTAATCGTGAACATAGTCATTTTCCCATACTTTAAAATACTTTTATTTGTTCTGCATATATTTTGTACTGATTTTTGAAATTTTGTTGTTTCATCATAGTTAAATGGAAAAGTTCCAAAAAATACCGTCCTTAATAATAATTTTGTATAAAACTGATATTTTGTATTTTTGGAGCATTTTCCGGGCCCAATAAAAGGAGATGAGGTCGGCAAAATTAAAAGTCATTGGGTGGAAATTATTTTCTCAAGATTCCTTAAAAGGCGACTAAACTTTAGTTTATAAAAAGGAAATAACAAGTAATTACATTTTCAATTTTTTCGAAAACCGAGCTATTCTCATTAAAAAGCCCATTGTAATTTCGAAACCCCGGGAGCGCGGGTTAATGTTGATCAATTTGAAGGAACTGGAATAATCGTAGTACTCAAACATTAAAAAAAATTTATTTTGCATCACGTAAAGGGAGGTTAGTCACCAAACGGAAAGATTAAAACGCAGTTAGGAAACATTGAAACTTTATGGGTCTCCTCTTGCACAAAAGATAGAAAAATTAACATTAAAACATGAAGTTATATACAAATATTTTGGTGCATTTGCAGCATAAGGGCATCACCTCTGTTTTGGCTGGAAATTTTTTTTTCGGCAACGAACTATTTAATTTTTAAAATTATTGTTACTTTTGTTACTACGATGTCTCAAATATGGGTCTGTCACGATATCGGAATGATCATATTTAACTCACCGTTTAGGTGCTTTTAAAAATCCGAACGGCCAGAAACACGGCAAATAATTAAAATTGAATGGGTTTTTTAATAAAGAATAATATATTTAGATATTTTTTTATTCCGACATAAGCTATAATGACGACAAAAAAAGGAGAGTTTCACGCACATCAGCTGTCACTTGAGATTGGAGGACGCCATCTTGGCTACCGATGGCAATCGAGATATGTATGTCGCAAAAATAAAAAGTAGATATGTACTGGTCACAAAAATAATTTTACTCAACCCGCTACCCCTTTCCAACGTCTCGTCTCCTCCCGTCTCAAGTGACAGCTGATGTGCGTGAAACTCTCCTTTTTTTTTGTCGACATAATAGCTTATATCGGCATAGAAAAATACCTAAATACATTTTGATTTATTAAAAAACCATTCCATTTTAATTATTTACAGTGTTTCTGGCCGTCAAATCGCTTCACTTATCGTTCAATTAAAGATTCTAATAGTGTGTTGCTGAAAAAAAAATATTCCAGCCAAAATGAGGTTAACGCCCCTATTCTGCAATCTAACCAATATTTTTTATTTAGTAACGAATTTCATAAAAAAACGATTAGATTTTACTATAACCCTATGCTTTTTATATTTAACAACTAAAAAATTCTATTTCCAACAACTTGAAGAAGGCTAAAGATATCGTAGGACAAAATTCACAAGCCTCAGAAAGTGGATATAAGTATACAAATTATTAGTATGGTCAGCCTAATTAAACTTACCAACAAAATCTAGATAAACAGAAAATGTGAGAATTATAATGTAGCTGGCGATCTTCATTTTTTCCTCTTGGTATTGAATAGATTTCCTGAATTTTAACTGAGAATTTTGAAATGTTTGTACTATGATTCCATTCGCACCGTGGAAATTTTTGCCACGGAACTGCCACGTTTCGTAAATAGGTTTTATGTGCGCATGAGTGATAGAGGCATGTAAGTCCTTAGTGACTGACTTGTAGGAATTTCTGTTTTTAATAGGTAAACATCGAGACATGACAAAATCACGTGGTAGTCAAGAACTAAAGCTAAGAAAAAATATAATCTGTTATTTTGGTGTCAGCAAACATTTTGGTGATTATTATCACATCATATTTTTTGTTTGATGTTTCATAATTGCGTAAACTTTTATTGGTAATAGCGTAAAATCACCAAGGTATAAGTTTTTTTTTATAAAAACTCAGTTTTTAAGCACAAAAAATGCAAAGACGAGAAACGTTGAAAATAAATAAATGGAATAAATAAATACTACGATAAATGCATTTTCAACTAGAAAAGACAAATTTTCGACTAAAAATGGAATAGCTAGATTTTTCAGTTACAAAATTGGCAGTGTCTATTAGTCAAAAAATTTCGTGATAAATAGCCCAAATCGCTGAATCAGCTATTGATCACGAAATTTCGTGATAAATAGTCCAGATCTTTGAATCACCTATTAATCATGAAATTTCGAGATGAATACCTCAGATCGTTGCATTGGCTATTTATACCGAAATTTCAGGATGAATATTCAAGGAATTCCAGTTGGGCTATTCGTACTGAAAATGTTCATTTTTTACAACAATTAAAAAAAAATTACTTGAGTCAAATAAGTTCATTTTTTTCACTTTGCACATGCTTTGTATAGCATGAAAGATGGGACGTTATGTTACCATCGTCCCGCGGGAGCAGGAAGGCAACCCTGTGACGGGATGGGGTCAACTTTGCACGTAGCAAATTTGCACGTGCCCAATTGTGCACGTCGATGGCCAGACGGACAACTGTGCATGTGCCAACTGAGCACATGCCATCTGTGCACGTGCAAAGTCGTCACTTGGACAATTGTGCACGTGCACAGTTATCCAAGTAACAAGTGTGCACGTTGAAATTTCGACGTAAACAGTTGTCCAAGTACCATCTGTGCACATGCACAGTTGTCCAAGTGACAACTGTACACGCCGAAATTTCGACGTGCACAGATGGGCTCCTCTGGACTTGGACGTGCACAGATGTCACTTTCCTAACTGTGCACGTGAACAGATGTCACTTGTCCAACTGTGCACGTGCACATATGCCCCTTGCCCAACTGTGCACGTGCGCAGATGTCACTTGTCCAACTGTGCACGTGCACAGATACCACTTTCCTATCTGTGCACGTGCGCAGATGCCACTTGTCCAACTGTGCACGTGCACAGATACCACTTGCCCAACTGTGCACGTGCACATGTGTCCCTTGCCCAACCGTGCATGTGCACAGATGTTATTTGCCCAACTGTGCACGTTTATGTCCGTACGTAAGGGTTTATACAAGGGTGGTCCTTTATATCTACGTATAATAAATTTTTACAGTTAAAATTATTCAAACGTGGTGTAATGGAGCGTACTAACTTTTTTAAAGTTAGTTTAAAAATATTTTAAATATTATTTTCATGAAATTATTCCTTCCAAATTATTATAGATATATGAAAATATCTTTTTGTTCGACCCCTTGAAAACGCACCATTGCATGCACGTGAAGCAGGCGTAATGTGGCCGCTTCCAGCCCAGTGAGATTCGCACATGCGCATTTTGCCGCCGGACAGACATGAAACGTTACGCCCGCTACATAAAACTTTACGCCCGCTACATAAAACTTTACGCCCGCTATATAAAACTTTACGCCCGCTATACATACACATACAGTGTAGTGTGTGTCAAGGGCGTATGGTTATTTTGACTCGTCAAAATACTTTTATCTTATTAAGCTTCTTTGTGTCTGCCAGTGGGTATGGAGACATCTGATTTTTTCTGACTTTTTTTCAAGATACTAAAAAGTTAATAATAGATTATCTTACTGCATCTTGCACGATTTTCTTGAAAATTATCTGCTAAATACTTTTTAAATTCAACCCCTATAAGCCATTTTTATAGGGTCTCGAGAAAAACTCCATGAGTGCAAAAATGAAGTATTATGTCCCGCGTGGAAAAAAGTTCCCTTGCTCAAGCATGGGTCGAAAATGGGTCAAACGTGTTAAGTTCGACAGATTCCAGAGTTTAACTTGCATAAAAACAACTAAAACCTTACTAATTCTCTCTTTTTATCATTTCACATAAATTGGCCTAGTCTTAAGTGCTTTTTCGTACCAATATTCATAATTGGTTCCGAATATCAAAACTGTACGCATCACTCCAAAGGTATGATTCATAAATCTATTACAATTTTTTTGAAATCGATATTTCCTAGTTGAAAAATAATATTTTGCAGCCCAAAGTTCGATTGTTAGATAATAAACTTTCTTAGATTATAGCCAGAAAATTTCTAATTCTAAAGAACAAATTGGAGAAACAATTTGGACATGTGCCAAATTTTGAAAATCCCGTGAGCCTGAGGCCGGCGCGAAAACGTGAAAGACTAGGCCGACCCTACTCAACGTCACTTTATACGCACAGTCACTTTCGACGAATTCGTAGAATTCGAGGAATTCATAGATTTCCATGAATTCGAAGAATTCGAGGAATCCATGTAATTCGAAAAATTCATAGAATTAAAGGAATACAGAGAATTCAAGGAATTCAGAGAATTCAAGGAATTCAGAGAATTCAAGGAATTCAGAGAATTCAAGGAATTCAGAGAATTCAAGTTATTATGAGAATTCCAGGAATTAAAACCATTCTGTAAAATCTCAGGATTTTGAATTCTTTGTATTCATAGAATTCTTGGAATGCCTGGAATTCTCCGAATTCCTTAAATTCTCTTAATACTCTTAATTCTCAAAATTTCCTAAAATCTATGAATTCCTTGAATTGCTCGAATTCTCTAAATTCCTTAAATTTTCTAAATTCTTTGAATTCTCTGTATTCCTTGAATTCCCTGAATTCCTTGAATTCTCTGAATTTCCTGAATTCCTTGAATTCGTTGAATTGGCTGAATCCCTTGAATTCTCTGAATTCAAGGAATTATCTAAATTCCTTGAGCTCTCTGAATTACTTGAAATATCTGAATTCCTTGAATTCCCTAAATTCCTTGAAAAATCTGAATTCTCTGAATTCCCTGAATTTTCTGAATTCCCTGAATTCGTTGAATTCTCTGAATTCCCTGAATTCCTTGATTTCGTTGAATTCCTTGAATTCTCTGAATGCCTTCAATTTGTTGAATGCCTTGCTTTCTCTGAATCCCTTGAATTCTCTGAATTCCTTAAATTCTCTGATAAAGTAGCCTCGGAATGGAGTGAAACTTTGATTGACGAAATGCATACACACGGTAAACGTAAAGGTCGAGTTTCAGGCGATGAATGGAGACTAGGTGTTTGGAATGCTAGAGGAGTGAATGATCTTAAGGTAAGAGAACTACGAGAAACTATGCACGTAAGGAAACTAGATATTTTATGTGTACCTGAGACGAAGAAAAAGGGTTGTGAAAATAGAAACATTAAAATGGGGTGTTAAAAGGTCGTTTTGGAATATGGTCAGGAGTAGATAGTGAATCACATGGTAGTCATGAGGTCGGTTTAATTATGAATGAAAAAGCAAGACAGCATTTTAAAGATTATGATTTTGTATCTCCCTGATTGTTGTGGGCTAGAATGAAGGTAGGAATCAGAAGATTATTCATTATAGCGTGCCACACCTCAGTTGATGGCAATTCGAGGAAGTTAAAGACGCCTTCTGGGACACTGTAAATGATACAATAAGTACTTGCGATCAAGGTGAAAGAATAATTTTGCTAGGAGATACGAACGGATGGGGCGGCGTCCAACGTCAGGATACAGATACAGAAAGGGTGCTAGGTAAGTTTGGAGATCCAACAAATAAAAATTATAACGGGGAAAAATTAGTTAGCTTATGCTTAGAAAAGGAACTATTTATTACAAATACTTGGTTTCGACATAAAATGATCCACACTTACACCTGGTGTAAAGGAAATAACCTCAGTATAATTGACTTCGTTATTGCGGATGAAAGACTTAGAGAACTAGTTAAAGATACAAGAGTTATGAGGGGTTCCGAATGCAATACTGATTACAACACCTTTTAGTATCCAAAATAAACTTAGGGTGGGGATGGAGAAGAAAGAGAACAAAAAAGCGAAACAAACGCGAATCAAGATTGAAAATGTACAGAAACCGGAAGTTCGAGTAGATTTGCATAATAAGATAAACGAACGCATATATAAGGCAACTTGGGAGGCGCTTAGAAGCAATAAAGATATAGAGTGCGCGTGGACTTTGTTACGGGATATCATTTTTTAAACTGCGATTGAAGTGTGTGGTACGGCAGCGGTAGGAAGAAAGTCTGGCGATGCGTGGTGGGATGATGAAATTGAGGCAGCCTGGCAAGAAAAGAAAGAAGCTTACAAGAAAACATTAAATACCACAGGTCTTAGCGATGAGGAGAGAAATAGGCTCAAAAAAGATTACAGACACAAAAATAGGAAAGTTAAACGACTAGTCAAGGAAAGTAAAGATAAAATCAGAACAGGAGAAGAAAAGAAAATACAAAACGAATTTGAAGGAACCGTGAAACTATTATTTAATCAGATGAAGGAAAGTAAAAGTACAGAGTTTTTCAGCATTGGAAACAGCAAAGTTGAAATTCTATATGATATAGACGGGATAGTAGACTCTTTAAAAGACTCTTTTAAAGAACTATTAGGAGGTGAAGATATAGGACAACAAAACTGCGACATAGAACATAATGCATTAGAAAACCCAATTGAAAAAGTCTGTGTCACTGAGGTTAGAGATATAATTATGAACTTAAAAACGGTAAGGCTGCTGGTGTAGACAGTATTAGCGCTGAAATGCTTAAATACGGTGGCGAATACATACCTCACAGGTTGTGCGAATTGATAAATTTATGTATCGAGACGGGGAAAGTCCCAGACGATTGGAAAAAAGTGGTTATCGTACCAATATACAAAAGAAAGGGAGATAAAAGCAACTGCAGTAATTACAGAGGTATCAGCCTACTAAGTACCGTAACTAAAATATACTCAAAAATACCTATTCGTAGGGTAATGAAAATTAAAGAAGGAAAGATATGGGAAGTCCAAAGTGGATTTATGCCAGGAAGATCATGTACAGATCAGATATTTAGCCTAAGACAGATCACAGAAAAAAGCTTGAGAGTAGGAAAGAAAGTTTTCTGTGCATTTGTTGACTCAGAAAAAGCATTTGACAATGTAAATAGAAGCAAACTTTGGGAAGTCCTTAAAGAGTACGGAGTCAATGGATGGCTCCCACAAGAGATAAAAACAATATATACAGGTAGTAAAGCGAGTGTAAGGGTAAATGGGAAACTGAGTGACTGGTTCGACATTATGCAAGGCGTGAAACAAGGATGCGTTATGTCCTCGTGGCTATTAATCATATTTATGGATAAGTCTCTAAGAATGGCCCTCTTCGACGAAGAAGGTGTAGATCTCGCAACAGTGAAGTTACGTGGGTTAGCTTTTGCAGATGACAAGATTGTTATGGCAGAATCAATCGAGGACTTGCAAAGAATGTTAAATAAACTTAATACAAGCATGAAGAACATGGGCCTCAAAATTAACGTAAATAAAAAAAAAATCATGGCGTTTGAAGGAAAAAGTGAGAAAACAATGTGCAACATTGTCCTAAACAATGAGAGATTAGAACAAGTTGACAAGTACGTATATCTAGGTAGTCTATTCACTAGCGACGGAAAAATAGATGGGGAGTTAGATAGGCGCATAAATAAGGGTAAGCAGGTTATCGGTAGAGCAGGGTCTATCCTAACAAATAAAAACATATAAAAAAAAGCTAAAATGGCCATACATAAATCTATATTCGTACCGACTGTACTATACGGTAGCGAGACATGGACCTGTCAAGAAAAGGGCAGGAGTAAAATAACGCGATTGCCATGAAACCTCTGCGCACAATATGCGGGAAAACACTGATGGGCAAAGTCCGAAACGAGATAATCCTCAAAGAATGTGGTACAGGAGAGACACTAGTTGAAATATGGGAAAGAAATTAGTTAGGATGGTTCGGACATTTTGAAAGAATGAAAGATGAACGACTGATCAAACAAGTGTATATAGGTGAAGTAAATGGCAGAATGCCCAGAGGTAGACCGCCGAAAGAATGGTTAGAATCTGTGAATGAGACATGAATCCGAAAAGACATAAGAAGCCACAGAAACACAAGAGCTTGTATGAAAAAATGCATGGACGTGAAGGAAGCTAGAGTAGTATGCCAGGACAAAAAAGTGTGGCGACAAATAGTTTATAAACAGAGTGACAGTAGAGTGAATGACGCCTGAAGCAAAGACCTTGGATACTAATGGGCCCAAGTGGGGAACCACACATAACAATTTTGTGAGGCTCTTCACTTGGGGTGATCGCTAGAGAAAATTTGATCAGCAACCTGGGTCGGAGCAGTGTTGCGGAACGAACGTTTCATTTAAATACATAACACGAGAATTCTATATCAATCTAAAATATCTATACCCTACACCTATATACACTATACCTATAAAACCATCTACACACTACTATTTTCCAAGCGAGCAAGTCACGCCTACCCCGAAAGGGAAATGGCTTAATGGTATAATAATAATGATAATAATCTAAATTCCCTGAATTTTCTGAATTCCCTGAATTCGTTGAATTTGTTGAATTTTCTGAATTCCTTGAGTTCGTTGAATTCCTTGAATTCTCTGAATTCCTTGAATTTTCTGAATTCCTTGAATTCTATGAATTCCTTGAATTGTCTGAATTCCTTGAATTCTCTGAATTCCTTGAATTCTTTGAATTCCCTGAATTCGTGGAATTCGTTTACAAGCTTTCTCTATGAGGAAGCAAAATGAATTTTGAAAAAGATTTTCTTATATTTATGATAATTTGGAAGGAATGTTTTCATAAAAACTTGCCGATTTCTGAGATTCTCACTTTACATCTCTAGAGTTTGTAAAGTATGCTACTTTACACCTCTAGAGGTTGTAAAGTAGCCAAAGGAACAATGTAATGAGACGTATAGAAAATACGACTTGCATTGATCGTCGTATTGCCATGACTCAGAAACTGTCAGGGAATAAAATAGGCTCAACTGTATTCAATATGAATAATTGTAACATAACAATTAATATAATTAGTGTCGTTAAAATTAAATAAACAAATTCACTTATTTATTGAGAATCTCACTCCGAAAATCGAACTTTTTCCTTAGACTCGCTGTGAAAAGTATTGTACTTTACAGGTGTGAGAAGCAGGCCATCCCCGATTCGTGTGATGCCATCACTCGCCTTCGGCTCGTGACGCCAACTTCACACTAATCGGGAATTGCCTACTTTCCACACTTGTCAAGTAAATAGCTATTAAAACAAACTTTAAAAAAGTTAGTACGCTCCATTCCACCAGGATTGATTAATTTTAACTGTGAAAAATTTATTATACGTAGATATAAAGGATCACCCTCGTATAAACCCTTACGTAAGGACATAAACGTGCACAGTTGGGTAAGTGACATCTGTGCACGTGCACAGTTGGGCAAGGGACATTTGTGCACGTGTACAGTTGGGCAAGTGACAACTGTGCACGTGCACAGATGGTACTTGGACAACTGTGCACGTCGAAATTTCAACGTGCACAGATGGGCTCCTGTGGACTTGGACGTGCACAGATGGACGTGCACAGTTGTCCGTCCGGCCATCGACGTGCACAGTTGGGCACGTGCAAAGTTGCTACGTGAAAAGTTGTCCGTCACCCCCCTGTGACTGGTCACAGAAATAATGTAGTTCAAACCCCTACCCCTTTCGAACATCTCTTGGGGGCGGGAACGCACCCCTGTGATTGGTTACAGAAATAATGTTGTTCAAACCTCTACCACTTTCGAACGTCTCGTGGGGGGCGGAAAGACAACCCTCTGACTAGTCACAAAAATAATGTAGTTCAAACCCCTACCGCTTTCCAACATTTCTTAGGGGCGGAAACGCACCCCTGTGATTGGTTACAGAAATAATGTTTTTCAAACCTCTACTCCTTTCCAACGTCTCGTAGGGGGGGGGGCGGAGAGGCACCCCTGTGACTGTTCACAGAAATAATGTAGTTCAAACCCCTACCCCTTTCCAACATCTCTTGGGGGCGAGAATGCACCCCTGTGATTGGTTACAGAAATAATGTTGTTCAAACCTCTACCCCTTTCCAACGTTTCGTGGGGGGCGGAATCGGCTATTTATGCGGACATTTCCTGATGAATAGCCCAGATCCGCGAATCGGCTATTAATCACGAAATTTCATGATAAATAGCCGAGATCGTTGAATGTGGATATAAGTATAAAAATTATTGGCATTGTCAGCCTAATTAAACTTACCAACAAAATCCAGATGAACCGAAATTGTAAGAATTAGAATGTAGCTGGCGATCTTCATTTTTTTCTCTTGGTATTGAATAGATTTCCTGAATTTCGACTGAGAATTTTGGAATATTCGTACTGCTATGTATACTAATCTTCATCAGATTACTATGAGGCAATTCGCACCGTGGAAATTTTTGCCACGAAACTGCCACGTTTTGTAAATAGGTTCTATGTAAAAAAATCACGTGCTAGTCAAGAACTATAGCTAAGAAAAAATATAATCTATTATTTTGGTGTCAGCAAACATTTCGGTGATTCTTATTATATCAGATTTGTTTAAAGTTTTATAATTGCGTGTACTTTTATTGGTATAGCATAAATTTACCAATTTAAAAGCTTTTTTTATAAAAAGTCAGTTTTTACGCATAAAAAATGCAAAGACGGGAAACTTCGACAATAAATAAATACAATAAATCAATAATACATTTTTCAGTTAAAAAGTTAATCTTAAACAAAAAAACATTTTCAACTATATATTTGTAAACTATTTGGGTTAAAAATCTGTATTACTCCTAATTATCTGTATTACTCTTGATTACAAGCTAATTATGTGGATTATCTAAAGTACTTCGACTTAACTGGATTAAAAATAGATGACCCTAGATTATAAGTGGATTTTTCAACTAAAAAGACGATTTATCAACAAAATACATGAATTTCTGGTCAACAAGTTGAAGTTCCAACAAGAAAAAATCAATTTTTATGTAATAAAAGCAGAGTAATTCTCAAAAAAAAAATAATAATAATTTGAACAATATAAGAGTAGAATTTTTAACCAAAGCAATTATGATAGATTTAATGCTTTCACGATGATTCATTATAATAGGAGGAGGTATTTTGTATTAGCTCTCCGGATGTCCGGATATCGATTTACGAAATCATGTCCACTTTTGTTGAGAATTTGTCTGGAGACATACGTCACTGTTTTTGACGCTGTTTATTATCCCTTTCGTATCTTTTTTATTTGTACTCATTACCGATTTTCTAATTTGAATTGTAATCACTTAGTTTGGGGTGTGTTGATAATTGCTCTTTGTCTCAGTCAATTTTTACGCGTGCTGCGTGGGTTTTTTATTTTTGAATTGTTTTTTTATAAAATGTTTCTCCTAATATATCCATGGATACCTTGAGCATTTGTCATGTGAACGCCCAGTCTCTCTTGGCACATTTTCTAGAATTCAAGCATTTCTTCAGTACATGTTCCTACCATACAATAGCTGTTTCTGAGACTTGGTTAACTCCAAATATACCCTCTAGCCTCGTTACAATTGACAACTATTCGCTCTTTCGAAGAGACAGAGACAAGAGAAGGGGTGCTGGAGTTTGTCTTTTCCTGCATGATAGTCTGGGTGGGACCGTTGTTGATGTGAGTCCAGTAGCTACTTATCCCACGACCGAATTTCTCTTCGTTGAAGTCAAATCAACTTCTGATAGTGTTTTAGTGGGAGTGGTCTATAAGCCACCCAATGCCTCCTATGGCACTGAGCTAGAATCGATAATTTTTTCACTTATTCCTAACTTTAATAACATTATACTTACTGGAGATTCTAACACTAACGTAAATCTTACTTCCAATCATTCTAAATATCTAACATCCTTGGTATACTCTTCGGGACTCTCGATTGTACCTCATGATTGCACTCACCATACTGATCGTTCCAGTACTCGTATTGACTTAATGATTGTGGACGATATTGATAAGGTTGTCTCCTACGAACAACATGCTATTCCTTTTCTCTCTAATCAAGACTTGATTAAAATTACCTTTAAATTTTCTTTTAATTTAAATTCAAAGCCAACCCAAAGACTGGTGCGGAATCTTTCTAAAATTGATTAACATACATTCCACGAATATCTAATGACGTATGATTGGGAAAAAATATTACTAGATACAGATATAAATAATAAAATCGACGATCTAACTAATTACCTAGTGACCGCATTCAACCAATTTTCTCCGCTACATGTTCCTAAACACTTTGATAAAGTTGCCCCCTGGATCACATCTGAAATTAAAAATCTGATGAGGGGATGTGATGGCAAGCGCCTACTTGCAAAAAGAACAAAAAGCAGTATAATACTAGCTCAATTTCGTAAACTCAGGAACCTAGTTCAAACAAAGAGTAGAGATGCGTTTAATCAATGCAATTATAATGAGATTGCACATAGAGATAAAAAAGAGGACATTTGGCATCTCCTTAGACGTTTACACCTAATCCCGCCGAAACACGAATCTATAGATAGTAATTTTCCGCCTGATGACTTTTTAGAGACTTTTTTACATTCTCAGTTCCAGACATTAACATCATCATCTTCCACTTCCTCTCTTAATTCAACATTTAATGACGCTGACTTCTTTTTCGATGACATCACACCTGAAATACTTTTTGGAAAAACACTTGAAATCAAATCAAATGCTATTGGGACTGATGGAATATCAATCAAAATGATTAAACTTGCTCTTCCAAGTATCTTTCCTATCCTATTGCATATTTATAATGCTTCCCTTCAGGTCGGTATCTTCCCAGATATCTGGAAAAAGGCTGTTATTTGTTCAATTTCCAAAATTTCCAAACCTACTACCCCGAAAGACTTCCGGCCAATTTCTATTCTATGTGCACTCTCTAAACCACTTGAAAAAATTGTTCACTTGCAACTTTCCAGATTTCTTGAATTATCTAAGGGCATTGAACTGATGCAATCAGGTTTTCGTGAAAAACATAGTACTCTTACTGCTTCCCTTAAGATAACGACGGATCTCAAATTAGCAATGGATAACAGGAGATCACGATTGTTGTTCTGTTTAATTTTTCGAAGGCATTTGATATGGTTAACCATAAGTTACTCCTACAAAAGTTAAAATCTTTTAACGTATCAAACTCTGTCATCAAATGGTTCAAATCCTACTTTAATAATCGGTCTCACAGAATTATTAATAGTATTGGTGGGCTTTCTGACTGGGGTGAGGTCATGTGTGGGGTTCCACAGGGATCCATTCTGGCACCCCTCCTCTTCAATTTGTTCGCATCTGACCTTGGAAGTCAACTTCAACATTGCAGCTACCACAAATATGCTGATGATTTCAAAATTTATTTATCAGGACCAATTTCTACTCAGGCAATTGTTGTTGGACCTACTTCATCTCCGTCACTTGAAACTTTGGCATCTTTCCCACCACTTCGTATCGAGAATCTCGCTATCCCTTTCTCGGAAGCAGTTAAAGATCTAGGATATTTTCATAACCGTACCTTGTCTTGGAAGGAACAGGTACCTCTGTACCTGTATCTCGAGGAAAACATACGGTATTCTACAGCAACTATATAGGAATAAGGACTCTTTACCTACCTCTACTCGGATACTTTTGGTTAAGAGTCTAACCTGCCCCACTTTGACTACGGTTGTTTGGTATACGATGGTTTGTCCGGCGATTTAAATTTCAAGCTCGAGCGTGTGTTAAACGCCTGCGTCCGCCTTATTTACAATTTGCCTAAATACAAACACATAACGCCATACAGACATAGGGCTGGGCTGCTTAATGTTGCCAAGAGAAGACAATTCTTTATGGGTAATTTGCTCTATACTCTTTTTCAGATCAAAGCTCCGGAGTATCTATTTAACCTGTTCCAATCTGTAGACAGAGAACTTCCAGCACAGTCTAAGCTTCGTGAAAGAAAATAAAATCCTTAAGATTCCTTTTCAGAGAACATGTCAGCTTCAAAGAGCATTTATAGTCAAAAACTATAAAGAACACTGAAAAACTCAAAAAATGTATTTCCCTACTTAAGGTCCCTTTTCTCGTGGGCTGTCACATATATTTTCGAAAGAGTGCAAAAAAAATTTTTTTATCATTTTCCAAAAAAGAGAGATTGGGGCCTTGAGAAAAAATCAAAAACTTGAAAACGATAATACTATGACTTTTTATTGTAATTACCATTTGCTTGTAACATTTCGAGCCAATTTCGGGTCACAAGAAACCTTATGTTTTAGTGTTAATTTTTTATAAATTAGGTGATCGTTGTAGATGAGTCATCCACAAGTACTGTTTTGAACATCCTTGAGATTAGGTGATTCGTGCCTAAGGGAACTATGCGAATTTCTTCTGGAGTCATATCTTCAATCGCGCCACTGCCCATGTTTATTTTCGCCCGCTTTACATACTGACATGAAGTGTGTTGATATCTTATTGTATATATTCCACGAAGAATGTTATGATATCTCTGGAATATTGCAAATACGTCACCATTGGACGTTGCCAATACCAGTTTTTCTTCGGTTGGCATGGGTTCATGTGTATCCGCTTTTCCTTTCAAAAAAATTGGTTTATCACGAGGAAAAGTGTATTTTCGAATTTCGAATATAAGGTTCGTAATTGTGTTGGGAATAAGCCGAACAGATTTAAGTTGATCAAGCTCATATCCAAGTACGCGGATAGCAGAACGCCTGGGAGGAGAAGACCTGGTCCTGACTTGAACAGAAGCATTAACAGAAGGAGACCTGGACCTGGACCTGGCACGAACGGCAGGCTCAGGCGGAATATGGTCGCCATTTGGTAAACACTCGAACCGTGCTCTTAACTCTGCAATAAACAACAGAGGATTACATTTTTATTAATTAAAATTTTTCGAAGAAGAAAAAATCTAAGAATGAAAAATATTGAGGTGAGAATGTTCGCAAAGCAAAAAGAAAGAAGTTATTTAATATTGCATAAAATTAGATGTGAGCAATGTGAATCAATGTAATGATTAAAAAAAATTATTAAGCATTAGTCATGGAAGTAAATTCGTAATTGAAATACTAATTAATTTCAGAAATAGTTTAATTTATTTTGTGTTTCCTGTATAAACTTTAAAGTTGTAGAAAATTTAAAACTTGCGAATCTGACATTTTTTAGTACTTTCCAATATGATTGCATCTTGTGGGCTGAATAATGTTACTATTTAGAAAATATCAATGTGTTTTATAAAGTAAATGATATTATATATAAAATTTTTAAATTCCTTGAGATTAGGTCATTCATGCCCAAGGGCGCTTCGCGAAATACTATGGAGTATGTAGATGTTTTATTGTATATATTCCATGAAGAATTGTATTATTTCTCTAATTATTGTAAAAACATCACAATTGGAAGTTGAATTTTCTTGAAAAATCGAAAATTCAAATTTTGATTGCAAACAAAAATAATCAAAAATCTAAAATTCCATTTTGCAGTCAAACTATACAAGCTACGAAAAAAATAATAAGACGAATGTTGTACCCGCAAAAAAGAGCTACAAATGTGTTGTGGATCATTTATAGATACAACGAGTAGATTTTCTTTTAATCGTAAAAAACAAGATTAAAAATAAAAAAATTACCCTTTTGAAAGAACGACACAAGAAAATATATTAACAATACAAAAAATTATCTTTTTGGATAAAGGACACAACCTACAATAACATTTCACCTAACAAAATTTTTCGCCTAAATTATATCTAAAAATTTGCTCACATCCACATTACGCTAGGATGCGTATTTTTTAGCTTAAATGGTAAAAAATAACATTGAAAATAAACAAATTAAATTTATATTCAGCGTTCCCAAAACCTTATATATGTATTGTTTAGGATTTTTTTATCGCCTCTCTTACGATTTGCCTTTCAAATGACCTTCACTCTGACATGATAGGAGTCAACGGACCTTGGATTCGGAATCAGCGATCCCAAAAACCCCAGGATACTCTAGTCAAGTCTGGTGATCAAGCTTGCATATTTTGTATTTACATACCCTGCACATAAATTATCAATAAAACCACCCCTCCCCCTCCTTAAGGGGAGGGGGGAGGTAAAGGGCTAAAGATGGTAAATAAGAGTGGAGGTAGTTTATAGAGAGTTCATAGTGTACTTTATTAAGCAAATACAAGTTTCACAGCTGTATACAAGCGGTGAATTTATCATTTTCTGAAGGGGTGGTGGGGGTGAATAGGAGGGGCGGGGGGTCCGTTTATGGTGGAATTGACTTCTTATTGTTAGTAGATACTGTAGGAATTTTTTCGGATTTTTTGGCCCAAAAATAATTTGGGTTTGTGCTCCGTCCCATTAATTTCTATGTCCATAATTGAATGCTGATGCCCAGCAGCAAATGCCGTGTAACTTCACTGCGCAGAATAATGTAAAGTGCGACTCTTCTGCGCATCGTTAGTTCCCGCCAAAATCCTTAGCGCAATCTCAAGTTAACTCAATAATTTCAATCCCTCCAACTGAATCTGGATCCGAACCCTTGAGAACTTAAAAGGTCCGGTCTCGGACCGGTATCCTAAATGAATTAAAGTGTCCGGTTCGGAACTGGACCGTTAAGAATGTAAAAGGTTTGGGTGCGGACCCGAACCCTTAATAAATGAAAACGTCGAACATGAAAATTTCCGATCCCTGCCACATCTACTAGCGGGCTGCGATATAAACTATGTCGCCATTGATTCATGTCATTCACCGCTTATTCACCAAAAAGATTACTTCTACTTCTCAAGATTGTCTAAATGTGGTGTACAACTAAAAACATTAGTTTTTAATGAAGTAGTTTAACATCCAAAAAGGATTAATTCCACTACCAAACAAAACAAATCTATAATAAAATACATGAATTTCAACCAAATAGTTGCGAGGAAACAAATTTATGTTGAAGAGAATTCTATGAGCTTTTAAACTGATGTATACTGAAAAAGTGTCACATTGACACACACAGGTTGAAAGAGAAAGGTATTTTAGAACGAATGGACTGCAGATGGATGAAGTGAGAAGGATTCATGAGGAAGGAAGGAAGGTATATGAGTTGGTTAAGAAAAACAGCATGGAGAGAGAGAAGGCAGCAGGGGAAGAGAGAATAAGACAGACAAGGTTTAATGGGAACTATGTGTGGATTATGCCAAGGGCGAGAGCGCAATATTTGTGTGAGAAAGGAGAGAAAGGAAGTCAGGAGCTTATAGCGAGGATGAGATGTGAGTGCATGGAGGGTTGTAAAAGGTTCTGGCTCGCTAGGGAAAAGAGGATGTGTGAACTATGTGGGAAGGGGGAGGCAAGAGTGGAGCATTGGTTTGAGGAGTGCGTAGAGGTAGAAAGGAGTGGGATAAGCATGGAGGTACTGATGTATGAAAGGGGGGACAAAAGAGCAGTAGCATGGGTGAAGGGAGTCTTGGGTAAGATGGAGAAGAAGAGAAGGAAGGAGGAAGAGAAATGGAGAAGGAAAGATTGTAAATAGAGGAGGAAGTAGATATAAGTAAATGTAAATATTGTAAATAGTAGATAAGTATTAGGGATTAGCCGCGAAGGCAGAGTTTGGTAATGCGAGGCAAAGGAAGAAAGTAGGGACATGCGTAACTTACCTGATGCAGATTGGTCAGCTGGTCGGCTTCGTTGGCTCGAAGAAGGTTGGCTACGCTGGGGCGAGCGCGAGCCCGGGTGAGAAGGTGAGTCGTCATCCGAACTTAATTCTGTAAGAACAAATAGAGATTAATAAAGTTTTAATTTGGAATACTTACACAGAGAAAAGCATGCTACAGAAGTTGCTGTTTCATTTATTCAAACCTATGTACGTTTTGAAACCTGATTAATGGTTTAAATAAAAGGGCAGAAACTTTTTTTTTAACTTCTGGAAAGCTCATGAAATTCTATTACGAATAACCACTAAAATAAATATTTTTCTGATATTTTGAATAGAATATACCATGTGAGAAGTTTAAAAATAAAAATCAAGAATTTCTAGAATTTTTTACCTTGACTTCAACTCATGTCATGACCTAGGAAAAGCGCACAAAATATTAGTTCAACCCAACGACTATTGTCGAAGTTCACCGTTGAAAGGAACGATAGTGACCAATATTTTGGATTTTGAATTCAATCCAACAATGTCTGCAGATATTTAATGCTCTATTTAAAATTTGAATTAAACCTAACCATGCCTGTGAATTAAATTACGCACCATGAAGTGAATTAAATCAGCGGAAAATGCAAAGTTGCACGTGGGAAATGTAAATTTGCAATAGGGGCGGCAAATTTAAAAGTTTTACCAGGAACAAAATAATTGTCATAAGAACAACCGGAGGATTTCGACGGGAGCAGATGCCATTCTAGAAAATTGCACCTACTACCGGCGAAATAGCGGTAACCTTTCAGCTGTAACCACGTCCCATGACCGTGAGATAGGTGTTACAGGCTGCGAAGAACTCAATACGATGTTCCGGCAAAAGTGTCTTGCAGGGTTGGCGAAACGTGTTGAGCCCAGGTGGGTAGTTTTTCTGGCCGTGGGTGTGAGCAGGAGGAGGGGGAAGGTCTTTCAGAAGCAAGTGTCTTAGCATTTCGTTGACAAGTAGGGATGCTTTTCAGGCTATTAACCAGTAAAAGCATGACACTTCCAAGAGTGCCGATGATCAGGACGACCATTTGTTTATGATGTTCTGGTCGTCTGGCACCGAAAATTCGATAACGAAGAGGGTCCGTTTCGCGAAGTCCAGGAAAACTATGCCAGGTCTCGAATGCGTAACAGAAACAATTGTCCAGAATATGTAGTTCCATGTATATATTAGGCACTTCTTATTTTCGACAATTGACTCTACTACCCTAGAAGCGCGCAGTGGGACCAAATCGGAAAAAGCTGTCCAGAAGTAAAAAAAAAGATCGATGTCGAAAATCGGAGCATGCGGAGCGTTTGGCGGAGCGGTATCAAATCTAATGCTATCATCGGGAATATCTTGGCTTAAAATAGGGTGAAGGTATGTGAAAGTAGAAATTACACCGTCTTGATACGCAAAAATGAAACCTTTTAATGTGCCCGAATTTAATGCCGGTGATTTGAGAGAAGCAAACGTTAGCTCGAATGACATCGACTGATGCTTCACATTTCGGAGGATGCCGTGCATCCTCTTGTAGAGGAACTGTTCGCGGAAGTTTTTCTCCTGTGTTTTCCTGATCCGAGCCTTGAGCACTGAGTACTCCAGACGGATAATCTTTGATACATTTGATACATTGATACATTTTTCCAAAAAAAGTTGCCCTTGCCAAAAATTCCCTGTCTGTGGAGAATCACCCATATCCATAACAAGGAATCTCTCATTTGTAGAAATGCGCAAAGGAATAAATCAATTCTATTCTACTTTAATAGTCGTTTCAATTAATTGACAAAAATTACGCCTTATTTAACACCATTTACAAAAATATATTTGCAAGTTAATAATTACTGTAGACGTAGAACAAAATTTTAGTATGTATAATGTACTGGCATCTGAAAAATTTGTTGAATGAAAAATAAATTACAACCATATGGTCAGGTCTAGTCCTGGACTAAGTCTCTGACCTATACTCTGCAGGGAACCGTACCGAAGCAGACCCTATTTTAAACTGAAACTTTTTTTGGATGGGAAAGAATTTAAAAAAACGATCGGCCGACCGACCGACCGTACGAATATCTCTATGTATCTCTCGTTTACAAGTATACTTTCTATAGTCTATACCTTCTTTCTCTATTCGCGTCTCCCTTCTGTGCGGCGATTCGCAATTGTTCTAAATATGTACTCCTATTCGATATTCCCACTACTGACAGGCTAAGCAAAGCATGCATATGCTCCTCACAACTCATGATGATTCGAGAAGCTACTCACTACGAAATCGGGAAATCTTAAAACTGTGAATGCGTCAATCTCTATTGAATTCTTATAGAGATTTCCAAGGTTTCATTGAGATTGTCGCGAGTTCCGAGATTTCGTACACTGCTCGCGATCAGAACTCACGTGGGATTCTGTCGGAATGCTCCACATCACCTAACTTGTGCCTACACTCAGAAAAAGATTTTCAACATTTCTCACTAATGTTAGAATGCTGAGAGATTTCCAAGAGTCCCTCCAAGAAATCTCTTAAGAGTTTCCGCGCAGCAATCTAACATTTGTTAGCGAATAGCCCCTCGTGATGATTCCTCACGAAAAATTTCAAAGTCCTTTTTTTTGTATTACTAGTTCCTCAAGTGAATTTAGCATAGCTCATTTGAATTTTGAATTAGCTTTGCTAAATGCGAACTCAGCGCGATTTTTTTTCACTGAGATGGAGCTACTTTTTCCCATGTGCCAGGACTTTCTGTCCCGCTATTAATGACTTCTCATCAGAATGAGAATGTAAAAATGTTACCACTGCAAGGAAACGTCTTTATGTTACAGAGAATGTTATGAGCTTTCAACATAATATATACTAATGAAGTGTCACATTGACATGATAGAAATTGCTTCGAGATTATTATAGTCAAAGATCTAAAGAGCAGACAATTATGAGCCTTTTGTGTTAATTATATTCAAACGTATTCTTTTTCACATCTAAAAATATAGTGTGCGTACATTTTCTTTAAGTATGCTCATTTTTTTGTAAATTTCCAAAATTAAGTGATTAAGGTGTAAAATTTATAGTAAACTTTAGACAAATTGAAGTTACTTCTTTAAGTAAAGTAACTGCAACGAGTTCATATGTTTGCTGTGTAACGTATCTGTAACGATTTACTTCAAAAACAAAGTTACTTACCCCACACAACTGGTTGGCTTTGGTGGCTCGAAGAAGATCGGCCTGCAGAAGACTGCCACCTCTTCTTAGGAGGAAGTACAGGAGGTGTGTCGCGCTGCGAACTTAATTCTGTAAGATTAAATAAAAATAGATGAATTTTTAATTTTAAATACCAAAACTGAGATCAACTTGCTGCAGAATTTGTAATTTCATTCATTCAAGCCTATGTAGTGTGACGTTGCAGATTTTGCAATAAACAAAAGTCAATTCTGAACATAAAATGAATGGCTCTCTGGCATTTCAGGGATTCTACGATGCTCCCCGGCTCGATTCGTCAATATTTTTAAAACCTAATTTAGGCTGATGTTTTTTTTTTAATTTTCATTATGTGTACCGCCTCCTCGGAATCAACATCATAGATGCACAACAAGGGACATCGAGAATTGGAGAACTTTAGGACATTTAACTTTTACCATTACTTCAAGATGAGCGAAGACAGGATTCAAATAGTCGTGCCATCTCCCGCTATCTTCCACTGCCGCCAACCTAACATATATAACCTCTATATACCAGTCATTTCTTAAACTGTTAAAGGCAAGCATTAAAAGATTGTATTTTAATATAAATCCTACAGAGATAGTAGCGTTTACAAAATCTGTCCTCCAATCATATTCGAACCTCCCTCACATGTCCCACTGGAAGTAACTAGGACCACGGCCAAACAGAACAACGCGTTGGCTTAAAGAGAAAACAACGAGTGTTGCAGCGTTGGTGGCATCGATTTATAGAAGACTTTGAGATGGGCATTGACAAATATAAATCGAACAGTTCAACATATCTAAATTATCTAGAGAGGAAACACCTTTTTCATATTATTGATGAAAACTTTCCTCTACCAGAAGAAGATATAATTGGTTCACAATTCTTCAAATAACTTTCTCGTAGATTCTCATATATTCAGTAATTTACCGGTAAGTTTCTTTGTTACCTTCTCCAAATCTATGTCACCGAGAATTTTCGAACTCTAGTCGAAACTCGCTCTCTTTTTGTAGGGTAGGGTATCGATTCGCAGAACTCGAAATTTGGGTAGGGTGAAGTTGTGCCGTTGCATCGATTCTCCAAAGCATAATTTGTCCAACGCGCGGTTATCTTCAGACTGTTATTCATCGGGCGCGTATTATGATATAAGAGAAAAGCAGACGTTGTGAAAAAAGTAATGAAAGTCGGTAAGAAGAGCTGGTTTAAATGGCTTGGATCAACAGATGGAGTAGCAGGGAAATGAAATGCAGTAAAAATACAGAAAACACAATTCTGTACAACTATAAAATTGTTAATGATTAGAATTAACAATTTTAATAGTTTTTCTTGAACGCAATATAAGAAGACTAATTAAGATGAGCTAGGTGACAAATAGAATATTCACATGCTGATGTGTCATTTTATGTTAGAGTCCCATTTTATGGGCAAACATGAGTATTTTTTGCAAGAAAAGACTAAGTGACAAATAAAATATGCAATTATTTGATAAAAACAATATATAATGACTAATAAAATGTACAAATTATGTAATCTTAGATTCTTAAATCTTAAAT
>CAKNYM010051152.1:22407-39125 GCA_932195095.1 Andricus curvator | reverse complement strand
TTAATTATTTAAACAATTATCTACTCTCTAACGTCGACACATGACTACCAAACCTCACAATACAACCACTAAACAATGAGAAAAAGAAAATTTGACGATTTTTCATTTTTGAGTCTGCCCCCACCACTTTTAGAAAAACTGCTGTATATCGAAAAGTTTTTTGGCCACTAAAATACCAAACTTAAAAATGGGACTACCAAATGATTCTCCTTCTAAAAACAGTTGCATTTTTTTAATTGAAAAATTTTGTTGTTTCACTGTGAAAGTTTATTTTTCTATTATTTAAACAATTATCCAGGCTATAATGTTGAGACACGACTACCAAACGTCTAAGTGCAACCAACAAACGATTTAAAAAAGGAAACTGATGATAATTCAATTTTTTATGTTTTCCCCCACCCCTATTGAAAAAACATCTGTAAATCGAAAAGTTTATGGGCCATTGAACTACCAAACGTAGAAATGGGCCTAACAAACGATTCTGCTTCAGACTGCATTTTCATTTTTTGGATATTGTTATTATTTTGAGTTTGACCTTGAGGATTTGTTTTTCGTTTATTTAAAAAACTATCAACTCTCTAACGTTGAGACTTAACTACCAAACGCTACCAAACGAAGACCAAATAGCCCCACAAAGAAAAATTTAGACATTTTCACCTTTTGGGGCAGTGTGAAGTTAGCCCCCCGGATTTTGTTTTGTTGAAAAAATGGGGAAGGAACAACAACCAAACGATAAGATATGACTACCAAACCCTCTCTAACAACCACCAAACGTTTGACGACATAATATTTTCAAATTCTTTATTTGGGGGGGCCAACTTCACACCGCTCATCTGTGGATGACTCTTTATACAATTCGGTATGACTGTTGTCATTAAAAGTGTTCGAAATATATTTAGAAACAACATTTTTTTACATTAACATTATTGATCTCCTAGGTGTAAGGTTGATTTTATTTCTGAAAGAAAAATTTTTAACAGTTGAGGAAAATTAAAAATTGGTCACTCATTGCAAACTTGATTGCTCGATACCTTCATTAATTTCATTTTCTCACGAAAATAAATGACGTTGATCGTAAACTTACTGATTGAATAGTAAATTATTATTAAAAATTGCAGCATTTTTAAGCTTTGGAAATGTCAAAATAACGAGCGTTAATAAATTTTAGGTTTTAGTAAGTAACTTAATTTACAGAACTCATTAATTAAGCAGTGCAGTTAGCAGGTTGGAAGTTGAAGCAATTTTATAATATAATATATATCTGTTATATAATAATATATTATATATAATAATATAATAATATTATTAATTATAATGGATCAATATGGGATATAAATTAATTATGCATATTCAGGGTTTTTATGACCTTCTTTTCAAAATAGTTCTGTTTTCGATTTTAAAAATGTTGTTCGGATGTATACTTTTCGAATTTTCCATCGAAAAATGAAAGGATTTAGAAAACTTTGGAAAAAAATGTTGCCTTTAATAAGCATCAGCTTGAATAAGTATGAACTTGAATGACTAAAGAAGGTTATTTTGATTCATTAGCTTTTTTCCTTATGCGAAGGATACTTTGAGGTCTCTCTAAATCAAAATCGGTAAAATTCAACTAATTACTAGTGACATTTCACAGATTCGATTAGCTAAAAGTGAGCCGCAAAAGAATTGTAGAAAATTGCTAATTCGAATAGTCAAAATATTTCCTAATTCAATAGTGGAAAGCAACTTATTGTTTGATACAAATAAATAAATTTACTTAGCACTGTTTTATAATCAAGAAAAGGTTATTAAAATGGAAAACGTTAAAAATAGAAAAGTTTAATAAAATAACAGGATGGTGTAGCATTCTTAACTCTATTAAAATAACAAGGTCACACTGTGAAATTGTAAACGTGATGATGTAGCCTGTCCCAATTTGAAAACATTGCCTTCTGATTGTTTGAACAAAGTGAAGAAAGATAAGAATTCTTTACAATCTTAAAATAACAAAGGATCAATGGTCTCCAAATTGAGTATACACAATCAGAATCTTCATGCGCTACTTTTCAATAGACTTTCCTTTTCGATTTTCAAGATTTTTCTCAGTTATCCATTTTTTTAATTTTCCATAAAAAAATTGAAATTACTCAGCAAACTTTGTAAAAATTATTTGAATAAGGATTCAATTAAGCCTTGAATAAGGTCGAACTTAAGAGTCTAATGAAGTTTATTTTATTTTATAGCTTCTTTTTTATGGAAAAGATACTTTATTGCCTCCCTAAATAAACATTGTTACAACTAATCTGATTACAAGTGAAATTTTACAGCTTTTATTAACGAAAAGTTAGCCTCAAAAGATTAGTAAAAAATTACTAATTAGATAAGTTGAAATTGTAATTAGAAAAGGTTATACAAATGGGAAAAGTAAAAAATAGAGAGAAAAAAAAATAACGCGCTGGTGTAACATTTCTAACTCTATGGAAACAATAAGAAGACCCTATTCTGAAATTGAAAAAGTGACCTAGCCTGTTAACATTTTCAAAATATTGCCATCTGATTGTTTGCACAAAGTTAAGAAAAATAGTACAATGTATTAAAGGAAATTCCGTAATTTTAGCTGAAAAATTATGCAATTTGTCAATAAGTTTTCTTACAGACTTGCATGTTGGTGGCGGAAGTGAGAACGTGTTAAGTGACAGGTGGAGAGAGAATTTTACGGAATTTGTGTGGAAGGTGTGAGTGGAGTGTGAGGGTGGAAGCCGAGGAGGTGAGTAGGGTTGTGTGGGGTGAATTGTGGAGATAAAAAGTGAGTTTCAGCGTGTGTGGGAGGTGGTATCTAGCTGGATAGGGAAAGTGAGGTTAGGTTGGCAAGTAAGCGGGGGAGTTCGTGGTCAGGAGTCCTGGGCTTTCGAGGGTTCAAGGGTGGTTCTCGAAAAGTTAGGGGATGCTAAGGGAGAGAAAGGGGTGTCCGCAGGGACTGAGGAATTGAAAAAAAAAAAAGGGGGAAAAAAAAGGAAAATTTGGCGGCGAAAGACGCCAAAATTTTGCAGAGACATCTGTCGGTTGCGGCAGGTACTGCATGGATAGATCCCATTTACCGGCGGTAGAGCGGGAGGTGGGCAGCGAGAGTACTGGCAGTGCTGGTAGTGAAACCGACGGGGAGGGAATTTTCCACAAGCCACGACGGCCAACAACGCGTCGCCCGGTGTCAAGCGGTGCGTCGGGGAGAGGGAGAAATCGGGACGGTGGCAACGAAGGAAGCGAGAAGGTAAGGGAGAGAGCGTCAAGCGCAAGTGACGGGGAGGATCTCTTGAAAAGGAAGAGAGACAGCCAAGAGAGTCCGGAGAAAAGCGAGGTCGAGAGCCCGTTTAAAAAAAGCGGGATAACCCCGAGGTCACCCCCCAAAAAAATGGAGGGGATGTTGGAAAAGGAGGCTCTCGGGATGTTGATAGGCGAGATCAGGGGGCTGAGGGAGGAAGTAAGGGGGACCAAGGAGCAGATGGAAGGTATGAGGGAAGACCTGCGAATCAGAGATGAGAAATGGGAAAAGGAGGTGAAAGAGCTGAGAGAGAGAGTAGATGGGTTAGAGAGGGAAAGAAAAGAAAAAGAAGTTAAAATAAAACAGATGGAAGAGGAGATTAGGGCGTGGAAAGAAAGGACGGAAAAAAGGCTTGAGAAGGTGGAGGGCAGGACGGAAATGGAAATAGGAGTCGGGGGTAGTAGCGGGGGCGAGATTAAAGGTATTTGGGAGAGGGTAGGGAATATGATAGAAGAGAAAGTGGGAGAGCGTAGGAATGAAAAGGAGGAGAGGGCGGATAGGGAAAGGATAAGGGCAATGGAGTTGAGAATGGAGAGAAAGGAGAAGGCAGACAGGAGAAATAATATTGTGATAAGAGGGTTGAAGATGAAGAGCGGGGAAGAAAGGGAGGGTGTGGAAGCGCTGCTACAGAGCATAGGGTGGAATAAAGGCAGGGTAGGGAAAGTTAAGTTGGAGGGGAGGAAGGAGAAAGAAGTGGCGGTTGTGGAGTTGGAGAGCTGGGAAGAAAAATTGGGGGTAATGAGAAATAAAAATAGGATAAAGGATAAGGAAGTGTTCATCGATCACGATTTGACGAGAAAGGAAAGGGATGTACAGAGAATGCTGTACGACAGGGCTAGGAGGGAGAGGAGTGAAGGGAGATCGGCGAAGGTAGGATATCGGAAAATAAAAATAGACGAGAAAATGTGGGTGTGGGACGAGGAGAAAGAGGTGTTGAAGGAAGTGCAGGGGAATTTGTTTCGTAGGAAGTAGGGGGGCGGGGGTAATGCAGGGTAGAGGAGTTGTGAAGGTGCTTTACTGGAACGTAGCAGGGGTAAAGAAGAAGGATGAGGAGTTCTGGAGGTATATCCAGGAATTTGATGTGGTAGGACTGGTAGAGACGTGGGTGGAAAGAAAGGAATGGGATAGAATAGAGCCAAAGCTGCCAAGGGGGTATAGGTGGAGACTCCAGGAGGCGGTCAGAGTGAAGAAGAAAGGAAGGGCTAGTGGGGGAATTATAACGGGGATTAGAGATGGATTAGAGGAAGAAGCTCACGGAGAGGTAGAGGGGGAGGGAGTGCAAATGAGGAAAGTAAAGATAGGAGGGGGAATGTGTAAGTTTGTGACAGTGTACAATAAGGATGGGATGGAAAGAATTAAAGAAAGGGTGGAAGACCTGTTAGGTGAAAGAGAAGAGGGTATGGTTGTACTGGGTGGGGACTTTAACGCGAGGATGGGGAGGGAAGGGGGCCTTTACAGGGAAGGGGAGAGCTTCGAAAGGAACTCAAAGGATAGGTTAATAAATAAGGAGGGGGAGATTCTAAGGGACTGGATGGAGGATAGAGGCTGGGCGGTGGCAAATGGTATGGCAACTGGGGACGAAGAGGGAGAATACACATACGTAGGTAAGGTGGGGGTATCGGTAATAGATTATGTAGTTATGAATATGCAAGGGTGGGAGGAGATGGAGAGATTCGCAGTAGAAGGGAGGGTAGAATCAGACCATCAGCCATTAGGGTTGTGGATAAGGGGTGAGAACGGTGGAAGGCAAGGTGGGGAAGAAGTGTCGACGGGGGAGAGGGTTAGCTGGACGAGGGAGGCGATAGAGAAATATAAGGAGCAGTTAGGGAACGTACGCTTCGAAGGGGAGACGGTGGAAGAGATATGGGAGGATTTAAAAGAGAAAGTGAAAGGGTGCGTGCAAAAGAAGGTATTCAAAAAGAAGAAGAAAGGAATGGTGAAGCCGTGGTGGGATAGGGAATGTAAAAAGATGAAAAGGAAGGTGAAGAGGAAGTACAAGAAGTGGAAAGAGGGTACTGCGAAAAGGGAGGAGTACGTAGAAATGAGGAAGGGGTTTAGATTGATGTGTAAGAAGAAAGAACAGGAAAAGGAGAAAGAGCTGGAGGAGGAGTTAGGAAATGTTAAGACAGAAGGGGACGTCTGGAAGATAATAAATAGGTTTAGGAAGCGTAGAGTAGGGATAAGCGACAAGATAGGGAGTGAGGAGTGGAGGGAGTTTTTTAAAGAATCATTTCAGGGCTCAGATTCAAGGAAGAGAGATGATGGTAGTAGAAGAACGGGGGAGGCAGAGATGGAGGAGTTGAATGACGAGGAGATAGAGAAACAGATAAGGAAGTTAAAAAGGTCAAAATCAGCAGGGCTGGATGGGCTAGAGAACGAAGCATGGCTGTTTAGTACACAAGAGGTTAGGGAGAGGCTGAAGGAGGTAGTGAAGAAAGTATGGAGGGGGGAGGGATTCCCACGAGGGTGGAGAGAAGGATTAATAGTGCCTCTGTATAAGAAAGGAGAGAGGGATAGGCAGGAAAATTATAGGGGGATTACGCTAATGAATACGGCGTATAAAGTATACGCGATGGTAGTAGCGGAGAAGCTGCGGAAGGATGTCGAGGGGAAAGGAATATTGCCAGAGACGCAGGCGGGCTTTAGGGCAGGTAGGAGTACTATCGACAATATCTACGTTCTACAGCACGTGGTGGATAGAGAATTAGCGAAGAAGGGAGCGAGAGTGTACGCGTTTTTTGTGGATCTAAAAGGCGCGTTTCCGTCGGTGGATAGGGGGAGGTTGTGGGAGGCGATGCAGGAGAGGGGAGTGGAGAGAGGCCTGATCGAGAGGGTAAGGGAGATATATGAAGAAACCAAAGATAAGGTAAGAGGAGGACAGGGGATTTCGGAGGGATTCTGGATGGATAGGGGGTTAAGACAAGGGTGTCCGCTTAGCCCGACGCTTTTTGCGATTTTAATTGCGGATATGGAAAGTAAGCTGGAGGCCGGAGTGGTAGGAGGAGTCAGGATAGGAGGGGTTAGAATTTGGTCGCTAGCGTATGCAGATGACATAGTGTTGTTGGCAAAAAGCGAGGAGGCCTTAAAGGAAATGATGAAGAGGTTGAGAAAATACCTGGATAAGAATATGTTAGAACTGAATGCGGAAAAGTCCAAGGTTATGGTTTTCAGAAAAGGAGGTGGAAGGGATAAGGAAGGGGAGTGGAAGTGGAAGGGAAAGGCGGTGCAGGCGGTGAAAGAGTTTGTGTACCTGGGCTTCTTGTTTCGGAGGAATGGCGGAGTGGGTGGTCACATAAAAGAGAGAGTGAGGAGGGCAAATGTGGTGATGAGGCAGGTGTGGGGGTTGGGAAAGAAGTTATTCGCGGATGATTTTGGGAGGAGAATGAAATTGTTTGACTCACTAGTGATGAGTGTACTATTGTATGGAGTAGAGGTGTGGGGGTGGAAGGAAAGCGAAGAGGTAAATAGGATACAGGAGAGGTATGTAAAGTGGACACTGGGGTTGGCAAGGAACACGCCTAATTATATTGTCAGGAGGGAGACGGGGAGAACGAGTGTAGGGATTCTGGCGGGGAGTCGAGCGTGTAAATATGAGGAGAAATTTTTGGAAGAGGGGGGAAGTAAGCTGGTTAGGGAGTGTTGGTGGGAGAAGGAGAACAGGAGAGGGGGTGGGAAGATGGAGGTTGAAAGAGAAAGGTATTTTAGAACGAATGGACTGCATATTGATGAATTGAGAAGGATGCATGAGGAAGGAAGGAAGGTATATGAGTTGGTTAAGAAAAACAGCATGGAGAGAGAGAAGACAGCAGGGGAAGAAAGAATAAGAGAGACAAGGTTTAATGGGAACTACGTGTGGATTATGCCAAGGGCGAGAGCGCAATATTTGTGTGAGAAAGGAGAGAAAGGAAGTCAGGAGCTTGTAGCGAGGATGAGATGTGGGTGCATGGAGGGTTTCAATAGGTTTTGGCTCGATAGGGAAAAGAGGATGTGTGAACTATGTGGGAAGGGGGAGGCAAGAGTGGAGCACTGGTTGGAGGAGTGCGTGGAGGTGGAAAGGAGTGGGATAAGCATGGAGGTATTGATGCATGAAAGGGGGGACAAAAGGGCAGTAGCATGGGTGAAGGGAGTATTGGATAAGATGGAGAAGAAGAGAAGGAAGGAGGAAGAGGAATGGAGAAGGAAAGATTGTAAATAGAGGAGGAAGTAAATATAAGTAATTGTAAATATTGTAAATAGTAGATAAGTATTAGGTATTAGTCGCGGAGGCAGAGTATGGTAATGCGAGGCAAGCAAGAAAGTAGGGACATGCGAGCGAGGCGAGGCGAAGCGAGGAAGGCAATGCGATAAGAGCGAGCGGCGTTAGATATAAGGTGTGGAAGGATGTTAGTTTTAAGGCTTAGTTGTAAGAAAATTCTGTAAAAAAAAAATGGAAGTGTAAGCAAGTCAATTTTTTAAGGCCAGCAGGCTAAAAAATAAACGTTTATCTAATAAGTTTTCTTACATGTATCCTTATTCTCTCACATTTATCATCACTTTACGAAACATATAACAACATAAAACTTCCAAACACGTTTCATAAAAGTATAAGACAGAAATTTCAAATAGTTAACTTAATCTAATTTTAAACTTATTCAGGCAAGTGACATATTGTTGAAGTCGCCAAAAATCGCTGATTTAAAATGTTGTATTTTTGAATTAATAACTGCAAAATTTAAACAATTTAATGTTTTGTATTTTATTCCGCATTATATACGAAAAACCACCGCTGGCAAGGGCCGGCAGCAGCAGTCTGATGGTTTTCGAGTATGGCGTGACGAAAATGGTCCAAAAATAAAAATACATACGGAAAATAACGACACTGTTTAAAAAATGACCCCAACAGAAATTGCTAATCATCCTGTAGACTATTTACTACAACTTGAACTATAATTTTTCACACACCTGAGGACCGTAAAGAACTTGTTCGTAGGTATGGTGGTACTCAATAAAATAATCAAGTCAATTGAGAAAAATTTAAAGCAATTTCGTTTGGTGAACCAAAGAATCAAAACGTTGTATGATAATATTTTGACTAGCAGCTGCAAATTATAATGAATTAGACGATTGCATAGCCTTTAATATCAGATGTTAATGTGCGAAAAAAAGAATTCTTTATTACGTGCCTTATATTTTTGTCATATGCCTCATTTTCTTTATCACATCTAGTATTTAAATGTTATAATTATATATTATTTCATTTTTAACGAAGTAGAATAACATCAAGCTTGCATAATACATTCGACATTTTTATGATTAATTAAGGTTACACCCTGAGTGTATAAAAAGCTTTTTTTCAACATCAAAAAGTATTAATCCGAGACAAAAATATTCTATTTCAAAGCAATAAACTGCTAGTGGAAATCCCTTTATCTAAATTCTTTCTTGAGAAATCCTGGATTTGTAACCTAATTTTGTTAGAATATATATGAGATTGTTTTTCGCATGTTTTTAATGGTCAGCGTTACATTTGTAACTTAAAACTTATTTATAAAATTCCATTTACCCTATTTTTGTTATGGAAATTAGTATTTTACATTTACTTTCATAAAAAATTGACTAGTTTTGGTCATAGTACAATCGGAAGTTATTTTAGAATATATTGATTTTACAGAAGAAAACTACAGGATAAAATTCTAAAAGAGAAAAGTTAATATTTCACCAAATCAATTTCAAATCAGGCAGGTTGTACACTAGGGTGGTCCAAATTTATACCTGTAAGTATTCAACTTTTGATTTTTGGCGATAACCCCCCCCCCCCCCCAAATTTGTTTGTTTTCCGGAAAAAGAAATTCCGTAACTTTTTTTTCAACGTTAACCCGTGCCCCCGGGCTTTTGAAATTAACATATGGTTTTAAATGGGAAAAACTCGATTTAAAAAAAAAGGGGGGAAAAAGTACTTCTTATAAACTTTTTGTGAATTACAGTATGGTCACCTCTTATTTTGTGGCCGGAAAATGCCCCAAAATATGCAAAATAGCAGTTTTCTATCAAATTCATGCTAAAGACGGTATTTTTTGAAATTTTTTCATCATGAATTATTTTTAATCGATAGGTTACGAATCTCGAAGTATTTTTTGAATGATTCTAAATTGTTGAAACAATTTATTTTTTTAAACAGTTTTTACCCCCTGTAAATCGTGAAAAGTTATTCTCTCACAGGATAAATTATACAAAGCTGATGAATGCTAAGAGTAGTAGTTCTTGTGTAACATATCTGGTAATTATTTAAACCATTTTTATTTGTTTAAACTATTTTTTTTCTGAAATAGTAAAGAGTTATTATTTTCTGGAAATAATTACAGAATTAAAGAATGCTGAGAGCAATATATTTTTTAAGGATATTTAGTAATTATTTAATCGATTTTTATTTATTTAAACCATTTTTCCCTTTCCCAGCTTAATGATTTTTGTACAAAAATTGTCAGGATTATTCTATTTGAAAATTTATGATCAAAAAATCTTTTCTGTTCTTGCATCAACTTTGAATTATGTTAATGAAAAAAGTTTTACTATAAAAAACCGATTTTCAAAATATATCAATTACCATAACTTCCCTACGCTTTAATAAAATGTAATAATATTATAGGTCAATCGATTCGTCTCGAACCAAGGAATCTTTTATATTCTTGCATCAACTTTGAATTATTTTAATGAAAAAGGTTTTACTATAAAAAACCGATTTTCAAAATATATAAATTACCATAACTTTCCTACTCTTCAGTAGAATGTATCAATATGATAGGTCAATCAATTCGTTTCGAATCAGCACATCTTTTCTTTCCTTGCATCAACTTTGAATTATGTCGATGAAAAAAGTTTTACCATAAAAACCCGATTTTCAAAATATATAAATTACCATAATTTCCCTACGCTTTAATAAAATGTATTAATATTTAGGTCATTCGATTCGTCTCGAACCAAGGAATCTTTTATATTCTTGCATCAACTTTGAATTATATTACTGAAAAAAATTTTACTATAAAAAACCGATTTTTAAAATATTATTTAGTACTAACAAAAATACAACAAATATTTTTAAAAATCCTATGGTTAGTTTCAAGATATTAGTGGGGAAAATAAGCCCTTCAAATTTCATCAATTTATCTGCAACCATTTTCAAGTTATCGTGTTCAAAAGAAGTGTGACATCCACACACACACACACATCCACACACACACACATCCACACACACCCAATCATGGAAAAAAGTACTTGTTATAAATTTTTTGTGAACTCATGACACAATCAACGGATGTTGAGAGTAATATTTTTCTCTAAAGGATATTTAGCCAATTTTAAAACAATTTTTGTTTGTTTAGACAATATTTCTCTGTCAATCATGAAAAGTTATTCTTTTCTGCAATCAATGAGACAATTAACGAATATTAAGAGTAATATTTTTTTTTGAAATTTAAGAATTTTAAATTAGATTAAAATCAAATTCAAAATCCCATTTAACGGCCAATAATCAAGTTAATGTATAGAATTCCTGAAAACAAAACAAGAATTCAACGATCAAATTTGGACAAACACCACAAAATGCTCCTATTGCAATTCCTAAAAACAAAAAAATTTGTTTCTTTGCACAAAAATAAAAAAGAGAGCCTGTTTATAAGGATAAAACAGGTACATAATTTTTTATTTCGGATGTGTCAAAAAAGAATCCAGAAGATTTCAAAGACATTTTTTTATTTTACAGGATCTTACAAAATATTAGGAAAAATTTGGGTCTTTATGAAAGATATTCAGGACTTTTAGAAGTTTGGAAGAAAAATAAAACTATTTGATAAATTTTCGGAAATGTTTCTAAGTTTTAAAATATTTTCAGTCTATTCAAAACCTCATAATTTCCTTGAAATACTTTTAACTGACTCGAATTTTTCTTTAAATTTTGAAAAATCATGAAAAATGTAAAAAAATGCCTTTAAGTGTTCCAAATTTTTCCCAGAAATTTTAAGAAAATTTGTTTATTCTCTTGAAACCTTTCAAAATTCTTTTAAAGCTTCTAAAGTTTTTGTTTAAAATCTTTAAAATCTACATTTTGTAAAATGTTTTGAAATCTTTTTCAATTTTTTTTTAAGTTTATTTTTCAAAATAAAAAATCATTTAAAGTTTCCCCAAGGATCTTAAAAAAATTCTTTTTTTTTAATCTTCTCAGTATTTCCAAACCTTCTAATCTTTCAAAATTATTCAAATTTTTACTGAATTTCTTTTAAATTCTGCAAAATTAAAAAAATGGCCTTAAAATGTTTTAGAATGTTCTTTGACAATTTTAGAAATCTTTTGAAATGTTTTTAAATCTTTTTAAATATCCTCTTTGAATTAATTTTTCAAAATAAAAAATCATTTTTTCGAAACCTTACCAAATTTTTAAAATATCTTTATAAGTTTGAATTCTTTTTGAATCGTTTTAAAACTTCTAAATGTCTCTTAAACTTATTCAGATTTTTTTTAAATGATCTCATATGGCGAAATTGCAGATTTTTTCTTTAAAATCTTTCACAATCTTTTTTACAAATTTTAGGAAATAATTAAAAATATTTTGTAATCTTTTTTAATTTTTTTTTTTTTAGCATTTGATAACAAAATTCATTCAATTTTAGTATTTTATAATATTAAAAGAATTTGCACTTAATTTTAATCAGAAAAAAATTAAGAAATTTAACGTCGTCTTTACTGTGATGTTTACCTTATTACGAATTTGATGTTTTATCTAGTTTGAAAATATTTTATTTGAAGGGTTTCAAAATTAGACACTGTCTCAACATAAAATATTTAAAATTGTAACAATTTCAAAGCAGTATCTTAAAAAAGACGCATTTCTTCGGTACGAATAGTGGGAACTAGAAAAGTCTAGAAAAGCCTAGAACTAGGAAAGAAAGAAAAAAAAATTAAAAATAAAGAATCACTTTAATTTAAATTAAAAAATTTATATTTAAACGCTTTCAATCCTAAAAAATGTAAATCCCAAGCATAAAAAACTCATTTTTTAAACAATTTAAATGCTCATAGCATTAAAAATTGAATAAATAATTCCGAATTTCAAGTTATATATATATAATAAAAAATAATGAATTTTTTTTAATAACCTGCAATGTGATTTTTTACCTAAAATGACGATTTTTTCAACGAAAAACATCAATTTTTAAGAGAATAGTTGAATTTACAAGTAACAAAGACAAAACTTCAACCAAATAGTTGAATTTTGAGCTTAAAAGATTAATTTTCAACCAAAAATGGAATGGTTCAATTTTCACTTTAAAAAATTAAATTTTCACCAAACTGATGAATCGTCAACTGAAATAGTTGAATATTTAACCAAAAACAAAACTTTTATTAACCAAGAAGAATAATTTTTTTCAAAAAAAAAAGACTTTACGACATCAGTTGAATTTTCAGCTTACATAGATTAATTAAGAAAAGTTAAACTTTTAGTTGAAAAAATTAGTTCCAAACCAAAAAAAAGAAAATAGAATTTTCAACAAAATAGTTAAATATATTGAATAAATATTGAATACTAATCCAATGATCATTTGATAACTATAAAAAAATTTCTAAACCTTTTAAACCTTTCAAAATTTCTTAACGTGTCTTGAAATCTTCTGAAAGTTCATGAAATCCTGTAAATTTATCTAAAACTCCATAAAATCACTTAAAATCCTTAAAAATAATTTTGAATACTTTGAAAAACTTCAAAAAATTTTTAAATCCGTCTTAATCAAGTGAAAAATTTTGAATGCTCCTGAAATCTCATAAATTTTGAAATTACTGTCCTACTAAAAATTTTTTAAATATATTTGTTAGTCCCTCAAAATCCTCTGAAATTCCTTAAAATGTTTGAAAATCACATGAAATTCTGTGAATCCCCTCGAAAACTTCAGAAATGACTTAAAATCTTTCGAAATTCCTTGAAATATTTTGAACTACTTCGACAATTCTCAAAATCTTTAGAAATCTCTTGAAATCCCTTGAAATTTTTTGAAACTACTTGAAAACTTTTACTTTTAGTTGAAATCCTTTAAAATCCTATGCAATTCTTCACAATGAGAAATTTTATAATATAAAATAATTTTAATTTCAAATTGTAGAATTGCACGCACTTCAAATAAAGAAAGTTTCAATTCATACGCTTCGATTTTCAAATTGGTCAATTTCAACTTATCCAATTCATTAATTTTCAGATTTAAATGAATATTAGTATTGAAATTGCCTGAGCTCAGGGGCTTAAAAATTACAATTGTTCAATTTGGAAACCTAAATCTGAAAATTTTTTATCATAAGGTTTTGAAATTCAAATTCTACACCTAAATTTGAAATTGTAAAATATTACCCTCTTAAAATTGACCTCTATTTAATTTAAACGCTTTGAGTTTAAAATTGGTCACTTTTTAAATTATGAAATTCATTAATTTTCTGTTTGAAATGCCTTTTAGTTCTTCCAGTTTTCAATTGGAAACTTTACAATTTTTCAATAATTGTGCATTTATTAAGGCTATCAAGTTAATATTCAAAACTATTTAAATTAGAGACTATACAATTTTGAATGTTTTAATTTGAAATTGACTATTCTTTTAAAATTCTAAAATCATGAAAGACGTGAAATGAAAAAAAATGCAATACTTTCCATAGATTTATTTAAAAATTTTCAATTCCTTGCACTTGCAATTATGGAATTATACGACTTTCAATTTTTCTTGTTTTAATTTCTATCTGAAGTTAAAATTATTATTCAACTTAGAATATTATTGAACGAAATATTTGAATCGTCCACAAAAGAAAAGATTGATTTTCAACCAGTTGTATTTTTAACTAAAAAATATTAAAAAAAAAAAAAACTTTCAACAAAAAAGTTAATTTTTAATCGAAAAAGAAGAATTTTAAACGAAAAATTTAATAGTTGATATTTCAATCCAACAATATTTTTATTTTTCATAAAAAACAGTTCAATTCTTACAAAAATAAATTTTCACCAAAATATTTACACTTAAAAACAAAGAGAATAATTTCAAACTAAAATGATGAATCTCCAATCAAACTAGTAAATTTTTAACAAAGTAGTTTAACTTTCAACCAAGTAGTTCAATTTTCAATAAAGAAAGATGAATTTTCAACGAGAAATATAATACTTGAATGCTCAACCAAAAAAGATTAATTTTCAATCAATTGTATTTTGAACCAAAAGACATTAAATATTTTCCAAAAGAGACGAATTTTCTACAAAAAATAACAACATTTTAACCCACAAACATGAATTTTTCACCAAAAAGTTGATTTTCAACTCGCGATCGAATTTTCAAACAAATAAATTAATTTTTTATCAAGAAGATTAATTTTCTACCATAAGAGGCAGATTTTCAACTAAAATGAAGAATCTTCAACGAAACAAGTTAATTTTTAAGAAAGCAGTTTAATTATTATTCGAGTAATTGAATTTTTAACAAAACAAGATAAATTTTCAATAAAAAATATAACAGTTGATAATTAAAAAAGAGTTGTTTTAATTTTAAATTAAAAAGATTTGAATTCATCCTAAAATAATTTGTATCAAAATTGTTGATTTTCAAAGCAAAAAATATTTTTCGGTCTAGAATAAAAAAAAATTATAAGAAAATTATAATTTGGAGGAAAAAATAATTTGCAATACAAAATAAAAATTTTGAATGACTATTCATTTTTCAATTTTTGTATTTACTTGATCTAAGGTTATATAAAACTAATTTTCCTAGGTTTCTTGAGAAAATTCAAAGAGATTTGTAAAGATTTCAAAATTGTCGAAAAAGTATCTATCAATATCTTAAGAAATCTTTTAAGAAATTTTTTTTATTTTAAAGAATTTTATAAAATTTCAGGAAAAATTTGAGTGCTTTTAAAGATATTCAAGAATTCTTAACGCTTGAAAACAAATTTACGAATATTTTATAAATTTTTGGAAATCTTAAAGTTTTAAAATATTTTTGATCTTTTCAAAATTACAAAAATTCCCAAGTATCTTTGGGATTTAGGATTTGTTTCTGACAATTTTCTAAATCTTTTGTTATGTATTATAATATTTTTATTAATTCTCTTAAAATTAATGTTTAAAAATAAAGAATCACTTTAAATATTCCCAGGAATCTTAAGAACATTTCTTTGCTATCTCGAAACCTTTGAAAATCTTGTTAATAAATTACAAATTTTATTCTGAAATTTTCGAAGATCTACATTTTTTTCCAAGTATAATTAGTTTAAAAAAGATTGATTAATATTTTCATGGATCCATAGGAGATAGCTCATATCTAGTGCACTCATGGTCTCGACAAACAATCATTTTAAAACATGCAAAATGAGGACAAATTTTTTAATTCTTGAAGTCTTATACAGTCAAATATTGTTAAATTTTAAAGAGTATTTTTTGAATCTACCATTAAAAATTTGTCATGTCTGTAGAACTTACATGAACAAATAATTAATTTTCGGGTACTTGACAATTATCTTAGACAATTATAGAAAAAAACTAACGCAATGTTTTTTAACTATATTATGAGAATGATTTCTGAATTCTTTAATAATTGTACTATAGGCTATATGAACACAGGAATATGAAAAAAAATTATCGACTAAATGATTATCCGTTTGGCGAAGATTTAATCGTATCTCCTCCTTATACATGGAGGTAATATTTTCGTTTAAACGTTTTTATTAATCTATTTTGCTTCCTCATAGAGGAAGCTTTGTAATGGTAACATTTTCCAAAATTTTTAAATTCATTTGATTGAACCTTCCTCAATTTAAAAATGTCTAATACAATGTTCTAAGCAATTGTCCGGATGCGTGTGTGTGTGTGTGAACACGATAACTTGAAAACGGTCGCAGATAAATTGATGAAATTTGGAGGGCTTATTTTCCCGACTAATATCTTGAAACTGACCGAAGGATTTCTCAAAATATTTGTTGCATTTTTTCTGAGCACTTAATAATATTTGAAAAATTGGTTTTTCATAGTAAAACTTTTTTCATTAACATAATTAAAGTTGATGCAAGAATATCAAAGATTCCTTGATTCGAGACGAATCGATTGACCTATAATATTAATGTATTTTATTAAAGCGTAGGGAAGTTATGTTAATTTATATATTTTGAAAATCGGTTTTTTATAGTAAAACTTTTTTCATTAACATAATTCAAAATTGATGGAAGAACGGAAAAGATGTGTTGATTCGAGTCGAAATGATTGACCTTTGATATTAATACATTTTATTGAAGAGTAAGGAAGCTATGGTAATGCATAATATTTGAAAATACGGTTTTTTATAGTAAAACTTTTTTCTTCAACATAATTTAAAGTTGATGCAAGGATATAAAAGATCCCTTGGTTCGAAACGAATGGATTGACCTATAATAT
>CAKNYM010051152.1:0-22397 GCA_932195095.1 Andricus curvator | reverse complement strand
CTTTTTTCTTCAACATAATTTAAAGTTGATGCAAGAATATAAAAGATTCCTTGGTTCGAAACGAATCGATTGACCTATAATATTAATACATTTTATTGAAGAGTATGGAAGTTATTGTGATTTATATATTTTGAAAATCGGTTTTTTATAGTAAAACTTTTTTCATTAACATAATTCAAAATTGATGCAAGAACGGAAAAGATGTGTTGATTCGAGTCGAAGCGATTGACCTGTAATATTAATACATTTTATTGAAGAGTAAGGAAGCTATGGTAATGCATAATATTTGAAAATACGGTTTTTTATAGTAAAACTTTTTTCTTCAACATAATTTAAAGTTGATGCAAGGATATAAAAGATCCCTTGGTTCGAAGTGAATGGATTTTCCTATAATATTAATACATTTTATTAAAGAGTAGGGAAGTTATGGTAATTTATATATTTTGAAAATCGATTTTTTATAGTAAAACTTTTTTCATTATCATAATTCAACATTGATGCAAGAACAGAAAAGATGTGTTGATTCAAGTCGAATCGATTGACCTTCAATTTTAATACATTTTATTAAAGAGTAAGGAAGCTATGGTAATGCATAATATTGGAAAATACGGTTTTTTATAGTAAAACTTTTTTCTTCAACATAATTTAAAGTTGATGCAAGAATATAAAAGATCCCTTGGTTCGAAACGAATGGATTGACCTATAATATTAATGCATTTTATTAAAGAGTAGGGAAGTTATGGTAATTTATATATTTTGAAAATCGGTTTTTTATAGTAAAACTTTTTTCATTATCAGAATTCAAAGTTGATGCAAGAACAGAAAAGATGTGTTGATTCAAGTCGAATCGATTGACCTTCAATTTCAATACATTTTATTGAAGAGTAAGGAAGCTATGGTAATGCATAATATTGGAAAATACTGTTTTTTATAGGAAAAATTTTTTCTTCAACATAATTTAAAGTTGATGCAGGAATACAAAAGATTCTTTGTGTCGAAACGAATCGATTGACCTATAATATTAATACATTTTATTGAAGAGTATGGAAGTTATTGTGATTTATATATTTTGAAAATCGTTTTTTTATAGTAAAACTTTTTTCATTAACATAATTCAAAATTGATGCAAGAACGGAAAAGATGTGTTGATTCGAGTCGAAACGATTGACCTTTAATATTAATACATTTTATTGAAGAGTAAGGAAGCTATGGTAATGCATAATATTTGAAAATACGGTTTTTTATAGTAAAACTTTTTTCTTCAACATAATTTAAAGTTGATGCAAGAATATAAAAAATCCCTTGGTTCGAAACGAATCGATTGACCTATAATATAAATACATTTTGTCAAAGAGTAGGGAAGTTATGGTAATTTATATATTTTGAAAATCGGTTTTTTATAGTAAAACTTTTTTCATTATCATAATTCAAAGTTGATGCAAGAACGGAAAAGATTTCTTGATTCAAGGCAAATCGATTGATCTATAATATTAATACACGTTATTGAAGATTAAGACAGTAATGCTCATTTATTATATTTGAGTCATCTGCTCCAAACAGAAAAACTTTTTTCATTGACGTAATTCAAAGTTGACGCATGAATAGAAAAGACTTTTTGATCCTAAGTTTTCAAATAGGGTAATTCTGACAATTTTTGTAAAGAAATCATAAAGCTGGGAAAGGGATAGGGTGCTACAGAACTTTTCGCATCCCTTTTCCAGCTCGAAAAATTATCATTTCGAATACAAAATTTTGTCTGATTTAAAATTTTTTTGATTTAAAATTTGTCTGATTTGTCTTTGTGTTAAAAAATTTTTTGTATTATTTTGTAGTTTTGCATTTTTTGTACATTTCTCTTTTTAAATTGATCAAAATGAAGACTTTGGTTTGTCTATTATTGAAAAAAATAACTAATGCTTCCTCTATGAGGAAGCAAATACATTTGCTACCGGGAAGCAAAGTGCTCGTGAAATGAGCACCATATAATTATAAATACAAACAAAGGGGAAACACTCGAGATCGAATTCACCACTATTTTGTTTTTATTTGTGGTATGCAATACAACTCTTTCAGGATTAAAAAAACGCTAGACCCATTTGTCAGAAAAATATGTTTTCCTTTTATTTCTCCATTTATATCTTGATTTAAGCTGAATTAAGCATACATTAACGTCCGGTTTTATTTTTAGTTTAGTTTGCGAATATCCTAAGACCATTCTGAAATTATTGCAAAAAAATTTTCAGGATAGCAAAACCGTGTTTTCAAAAATTGAATTTTTTATTTCAAAAAAAAATATATATATTTTTGAGAGTTTATGGAACTCTATAGATCTGTCAAAAAAATATTTCAAAGGTTAATATTTTCCCAAAAAATTCTCCTAAATTATTCAAAATTCAATTTAGGGCCAATACGAGTGAGTGTATTAACAGCGTTGCTTTGAAAATTATACCTCTTATTAGATATTTGTATAGATAAAAGGTGGTTATAATTTATTATTGCTTCAACCAATTATTAGAAAAAACAGAGATTCTTTCAGGCAACTCAGGGCGATTAAAAAAATTAATTAAATTAATTAAAATACAGTTAAATAATAAAATTATGAAGTATTGAAATCTGTCTACACTTTGATGTTTTTATGATAAAATACGAAGAAAAAAACCGGAAATATTTTTTATTTTTATTGTTATTCGTTTCATAAAAGAAATATTGCAAAAAATTGAAAAACTTTTTTTCCAGTGTTTCGAATTAAACATTCGACTTTCATAAAGATACCAGCAGTAGGAAATTTAAAACTGTATCATCATGACAATTCAATATTCATGGTTATACAAGCTTAAAAAAATCTGTGTTTGAACTCATTACAGAATTTTTTTAAAACAAGTTCATCAAGTTTTCCATAAAAAGTTTCCTTAAATAATTTAATGTACCTGGAAAATATTAAGAATATGCTTTTGTAGGCTTACATATTTTAGAGGTGTATTGTTTTATTGTACGATTTCATATTAGTGTTTACGAGAATTAAAATCAGTGAAATTTTACTAATTTGAGTCAAGAAAAGTAAGCTACTGAATATTAGTAGAAAATTACTAATTTAATTAGTAAAAATATTCAATATTGTTATAATTCTTGCTTGAAAAATTAAAAATAAGAATTATTTACTCATCGAATCAAATTCACCTTATTGAATTATTCCTTTTACGTGTGCCCTCACAAAAAAACCACGTGATTCGATAAATAATAATACAGCACACCTGAAGAAAACCTCTTCTGGTTTCGAATCCTGCAAATCGAAAATTTGAGGTAGAAATATTTTCAAAAGAACATTTCATAACAAAAATCATTTATTTTTAGCATTTTATAACATCAAAAGAATTTCGTATTAATTTAAATCAGAAAGAAAAATCAAGAAAGTTGATATCACGTTTACTGGCATCTTTACCTTATTACTGATATGCAGTTCCAACTAGTTTGAAATCGTTTTATTTCGAAGATTTCAAAATAAGACACTGTTTCAACATAAAACATTCAAAATTGTAGCAATTTTAGAGCATTAGCCTTAAAAATCCGCATTTTTCAGTAGGAATAGTAGGACCTAGAAAAGGCTGGATTTGTACCGAAATTTCGGTACAAATTTTAAAACTTCTTTTAAACTAAAAAGACAAATTTTGAAAGAAATAGTTGAATCTTGAACTAAAAAGATCCATTTTCTACCAAAAAAGTAATAGTTCACTTATCATTTAAAAAAATTAATTTTTCACCCAAGTGATCAATGTTCAACTAAAATGATGAATTTTCAACTAGAATAGATGAATTTTGAACCAAACAGATACATTTTCAAACAAAAAGATTAATTTCTACAAAAGAGACAAATTTTTCAACTGAAAAAGATAATTTTGCAAACAAATAATTAAATAGTTAAAGATTCATTAACAAAAAATTTATTTTCAACTAAAGAAGATAATTTTTCAACTAAAATAATTGAATATTTAACTGGAATAGTTACATTTTTAGTTTAAAAGAAAAATTTCAATTAAAAAAAGAAAAGAACAGATTTTCACCAAAATAGTTAAAGTGTCAACTAAAATAGTTACATTGTCAGTAAGAAAAAAACCTAATTCTTTGACAAAGAAAAAACGAATTTTCAACAAAATAGCTCATTTATTAACCGAAGAGATGAATTTGCATTTTAAATGATGAATTTTCAACCAATAAAATTAAGTTCTAACAAAAGGGTTTAACTTTCAACCAAGTAATTAAATTTTCGTTTCAAAAAAGATCAATTCTGAAACAAAAATGTAGTATTTAATATTTGAATCTAAAAAGATTTTAAGTTTTAATCAAAAACATTTGAATTCATACAAAAAGACGAATTTTCAACATGAGTTGAATTTTCAGTTAAGAATGATTTTTCAGTCAAGTTAAAGATAAAATTGCAGACAAAATATTGAATTTTCAAGCATAAAGATAAATCTTCAACCAAAAAAATTAATTTTCTACCAAAAAGAACGTATTTTTATCAAAATACATGAATTTTCAACCAGATTTTCATTTTAAATCGATTAATTTCAACCAGAAATAGAATAGTTAAATTTTCAGTTTAATAAATTAATTCCAAAAAAAAGAAAATGAATTTTCAACAAAATAATTAAAAACAGTAGTATTTAATAAAGATTTGATCGCTTTTAAAATCTTTTGAAACATTTTAAACCTTTAAAAATTTCTTAACATGTCTTGGAATCTTCTGAAAGTTCATGAAATCCTACACATTTCTCTGAAACTTCAGCAAATCCCTTAAAATAATTTTAAATACTTTGAAAAGCTTCAATAAATTTTTAAAACCGTCTTAATCAATTGAAAAATTTTGAAGGCTCGTAAAATATCATACATTCGTTTGAAATCATTTGAAATTCCTCATGAATTTTGAACCTGCTTAAATTACTTGAAATCCTCAGTGTCCCATTAAAATATGAATTTTCATTTTTAAAAATTCATTTTTATAAAAAAAAATTAATTTTCCACAAAATAGTTAAATTTTCAAACAAAAAAACAAGAGAATTTTGAACTAAAATGATGAATCTTCAACCAAAAAAAAATTCATTTTGAACCAAATAGTTGTATTTTCAACCCAAAATATGAATTTACGGGGTTGGGACAAGCCTACACAGAGCAAGCCTTTCCCGGGCATCACTTTCGCGGCGATTTTACAACAAAAGTAAAAAAACAGAAAAGGTGTCATTTTTTTAGAATATTATCAACAATAATAATGAATTTTTTAAAAAATTGATTTTTTTAACTGTAATTAATTATTTACCTCACCCTATTTGAAAATTGGACAAAAAGTGGAAAATTTCTGAAAAAACTGTATTTTTCCAGCATTATTCTAAGAGAATATTATTAACAATGATAATAAATTGTTGAAACAGTTATTTTCGGTAACATTAATTTGAAAAATAATTACTAATCTAAAAAACGAAACTTTTTTGTTGTCCTTTCCTTTCTGAAAAATCGTGTTCACGAATTTATTCTTTTGAATTTTTTTGAATTTTTTAAACTAAAATTTCCAAAGGAGCAACAGTTCTGTTATTAACTGTTTGACCACATGTTTTATTATTTAATAATATTTATTTTAATTATTAAATTTATTTATTTTTGTTTTGTTTCATTATTTCTTTAAAAGGATTCTATTCGTAAACCCTTGAACATATTAAATGAGGTTATATGTTTCTACAATTTATCTACTAATAAAGATTACGAATCTTCCGCAACATCAATTTAGTAAATAAAAATGTCCAAATTTAAAAAAAAAATTAAGAAACGGGCTCTCACAAATCTGTCTCAAATTTAGTTAACTTCCACTTTTTTAACGTACAAATCAGATCATCAAAAGCGCTATACATAATTCTTTTTTGGAATAAAAATGAAAGAAAAAGTAATTGAGTAAAATCCGATTTTTCAAATTAAACCATTTTTGATAGATCACGTATTGCAGAGTAGATTCTTTAAGTTTTTGAATTATGGCTTTTTTATAGGAAAAATTTAACTTTATCTTAAAAAGCGTTTCAAGTTTTTTTTTCTCATTTTGAATGATGATAATTTAATGGATCATTTACAGCAACTGATATGAAATGAAGAAAGTGAAATAATAATTAATTCAACAATAAAAAAACTCTTTTTCAGTCATGAATGAATATAATTTATAAAAATTGGGTTAAAATATTAATGATAAAAATATAGACTTATTATGTATTGCACCCAAAACTATTCGATTTAGGTGTTATTATTTAATTTTAATTATTCTTAAGTTTTTTCACGTTTTGCAAGAACATATTATAATTTCTCATATCATATTTAATAGGATATTCATTTACGAATACTGTATGATTATTAATTTTTTAACACTGAATTCATGGATGCATTATTTATTTTTTGATAGCTTTTCTCATTATATACACTTGAAAAAAAATTAATAATTGATCTCATAATTATACTAATAATATCACTGTTAGAAATATTCTCAAATTTACGAAGTTATTACATTGCAAAGGTAATTAAAAATTTCATGGATGTTCTGATCATTTTCCGTAACTGTATCTTAAATTTACGAAATTTGTAACTGAATTTTTCAAAGTTTTCCGAAATCTTTCATAAAATTGTGGAATTTTAGTAAATTTACTTTAAATTACGTAATTATAACTGAAAATTAAAAATTTATAGCTAAATTTTCCTAAATTTATCAAAATTATCTAAAATTTATTATAATTTTAAATAAAGTATATTTTTGGATTTCTTTGGGTTCATTTTTGTATAAATAAATTATTAACAATTTAAAGACCATTAAAGAGATTTTCGCAGTTAAATCTTTCAGAAGAAAACTTTATTTCAATTGAGGTTATTGATGTCTGCATCTGTTTTGTTTACGAATATAATTTGCTTCTCATCGTTCACCAAAAATACTTCATATTCGTATTTCTTAACATAATTTATTACAGGTATGAAAAGCAAATGAATTTAATACACCTCCACCTTATATACATGTTTTATCATTCTTAAAACTTCAAGATCAATTTTTTTAGAAACATTCTTATTTTATATGTAAAAAAAATAAAATATATAATAATCATATCCAATTATTAAAACATAGAATCGAAGTAGACAAAGTCAGTCAAAATATAATATTGATTAAGAAATTGTATATTCCCTCAACCATATGAAAGCTCCAATTTTTAAAAATACTTATCAATTTGTGATGGCTTAGCTACGAAAAATATATTTTTTATAAACTTGCTAAAAATTATAATCTACATTTTCAATATTTATACTAACCTGTAAAATTCAGGCACTATACTCTGTTAAAAATAAAATATTTTAGCATATTAGCAATGAAATATTCTCAATTTTTACAGATTTTTAAAAATTAGAAAGTTTCAGCTCAGCAATTTTTGATAATAATTTTCAGATTCCAAAGAGATTCTTTTTAGTTATAATTAAGCAGATATTTGAAGAAATAATCAGTTTTTTTCTCTACTTTTCAATTGATAATCAAATTACTCAAATAAAGTAACTCAAAAGTTAGTTGTGATTTTAGAAAAAATTTATTTTTCCAAAGATTTCTTATTTAATTTTAAGGTATATATAAAAAAATGTTTTGTCCTCTATAAATTCAACAGAACATCGAAGAGTAATTTATTAGGTTTTTTAGAAACTTTAAAATGATTCAACTTTAATTATACTACATAGTTTTCTTTTTTGAATATATTTTGAATGTACTTATAGAACTTAAAAAATATGGGAGGATCTGAAAGAGAAGGTGAAAGGTTGTATGCAAAAGAAGGTATTCAGAAAGAAGAAGAAAGGAATTTTGAAGCCGTGGTGGGATAGGGAATGTAAAAAGATGAAAAGGAAGGTGAAAAGGAAGTACAAGAAGTGGATAGAGGGTGATGCGAAAAGGGAAGAGTACGTAGAAATGAGGAAGGGGTTTAGATTGATGTGTAAGAAGGAAGAACAGGAAAAGGAGAAAGATCTGGAAGAGGAGTTAGGAAATGTTAAGACAGAGGGGGACGTATGGAAGATAATAAATAGGTTTAGGAAGCGTAGAGTCACGGTAAGCGAGAAAATCGAGAGTGAGGGATGGAGGGAGTTCTTTAATGAATCATTTCAGGGCTCAGATTCAAGGAAGAGGGATGGTGGGAGTAGAAGAACGGGGGAGGCAGAGATGGAGGAGTTGAATGACGAGGAGATAGAGAAACAGATAAGGAAGTTGAGCAGGTCAAAATCAGCAGGGCTGGACGGGGTAGAGAACGAAGCATGGCTGTTTAGTAGACAAGAGTTTTTAGGGAGAGGCTGAAGGATGTAGTAAAGAAAGTATGGAGGGAGGATGGATTCCCAGGAGGGTGGAGAGAAGGGTTAATAGTGACACTGTATAAGAAAGGAGATAGGGATAGACAGGAAAATTATAGAAGGATTACGCTAATGAATACGGCCTATAAAGTGTACGCGATGGTGGTGGCGGAGAGGCTGCGGAAGGAGTTCGAGGTGAAAGGAATATTGCCGGAGACGCAGGCAGGCTTCAGGGCGGGTAGGAGTACTATCGACAATATCTACGTTCTGCAGCACGTGGTGGACAGAGGATTGGCGAAGAAGGGGTCGAGAGTGTAAGCGTTTTTTGTGGTTCTCAAAGGCGCGTTTCCTTCGGTGGATAGGGGGAGGTTGTAGGAGGCGATGGTGAATAGGGGAGTGGAGAGAGGCCTGATCGAGAGGGTAGGGGAAATATATATGAAGAGACCAAAGATAAGGTAAGAGGAGGGGAGGAGATTTCGGAAGGATTCTGGATTGATAGGGGGTTAAGGCAAGGGTGTCCGCTTAGCCTAACGCTTTTTGAGATTTTAATTGCGGATATGGAAAGTAAGCTGGAGGCCGGGGTGGTAGGAGGAGTCAGGATAGGAGGGGTTAGAATTTGGTCACTAGCGTATGCATATGACATAGTGTTGCTGGCGAAAAGCAAGGAGGCCTTAAAGGAGATGATGAAGAGGTTGAGAAGATACCTGGATAAGAACAGGTTAGAGCTGAATGCCGAAAAGTCCAAGGTTATGGTGTTCAGAAAAGGAGGGGGAAGGGATAAGGGAGGGGAGTGGAAGTGGAAGGGACAGGCTGTGTAGGAGGTGAAAGAGTTTGTGTAACTGTGCTTCTTATTTCGTAGGAATGGATGAGTAGATGGTCACATAAAAGTGAGAGTGAGGAGGGAAAATGTGGCAATTAGGAGGATCAGGAAACTTTACACCTTCCCCTTCTTCAAAATGAAGGGATCCTTGTGGTCTGGCAAGATCAGAGGAAGCGGGTATATTAGGGAAAGGTTTTCCAGGAAACACTCCTTTAGGATATTGTTTGCCGCCGGAACTTGCTGAATATCCTAACTCTGTAAACAGAAATTAAAATGGCTGTGGTCCTTTATTGGATGATCGTTTTTTGGTGAAATTTTTTTTTCGCTTGTTCACTTTGGGTGATTCCCATTTGATCGCCATCTACCTACTTGCTCTATCCCCAACTAACCAACTTCCCCTCACGCAGCTCAGTGACCACCAGAGTGCTGCTGCCGGCCCTTGCAGGCGGTGGTTTTTCGTATATAATGCGAAATAAAATACAAAAAATTAAATTGTTTAAATTTTGCAGTTAGTAATTTAAAAATACAACATTTGAAATCAACGATTTTTGGCGAATCCAATAATATGTTACTTGCCTTAATAAGTTTAAAATTAGAATAAGTGCACTATTTGAAATTTCTGTCTCAATTCTATGAAATATGCTCGGAAGTTTTATGTTGTTATATGTTTCGTAAAGTGATGATAAATGTAAAAAAATAAGGATACATGTAAGAGAACTTAGTTACAAATTTCCTCATTTTCCCGCTAAAATTACGGAATTCCTTTAATACATTGTACTATTTTTCTTAACTTGTGCAAACAATCAGAAGGCAATATTTTGAAAATGTAAACAGGCTAGGTCACTTTTGCAATTTCAGAATAGGGCCTTCTTATTGTTTCAATAGAGTTGAAAATGTTATAAAGACCCTAAACATGCATAATTAATTTGTATCCCATATTGATCCATTATAATTAATAATATTATTATACATATTATAATTATATTATTATATATGATTATATATTATTATATATTATTATATATTAGATACATATAATGTTATAAAACTGCATTAATTTCCAACCTGCTAAATGAATTGTTTAATTAATGAGTTCTATAAATTAATTATAAATTAATAAATTAAATTCGTGTGAAAATAAAATTAATCTAATATTTCAAAATCCAAATTTAGCGGTATCGAGTAATGAAGTTTGCAATAACTGACCAATTTTTATTTTTCCCTAATTGTTCTAAATTTTTCTTTCAGAAATAAAAAAAAACCTTACACCTAGAAGATCAATAATGTTAATGTAAAATCAATGTTGTTTCCAAATACATTTTACACACTTTTAGTGACAACAGTCATACAGAATTTTATAAAGAATCAGCCACAGATGACATGAATTTTCAAGAAAATATTCGAGTTTTCAACTTAAAAAGAAAAGTTTATAACCATAAATGGAAGGATTACATTTTCAGGTGAAATAATTAATTTTCCATCAAGAAAAAGGGAATTTTCAACAAAATCGTTAAATTTTTATTTAAAGTTATGAATCTTCGATAAACAAATTAATTCTCAACGAAAAGTGTAATAGTTGATATATCCACTAAAAAAATATTTTAATTTTCTGTCAAAAACAGTCGAATTAAACCAAAAATACGAATTTTTAACAAATTATTGGAATACTTAACGAAAACAGACTAATTTTCAAATGACAAAGATGAATTTTCAACAAAAGTGTTGCGTTTTCAACCAGTGAAGATTTTTCAGTCGATTAAGGAAAAAATTTCATTCAAAATGTTGAGGTTTGAAGACAAAACGCCGAATTTTTAATAAAAATGTTAAATTTACAATAAAAAAATATGCATTTTTTCCGATATAATTAAATTATATTATATATATTTTCAAATTTAGAACAAAAAGAATTTTCAACTAAAATGATGGATAATCTACAAAAAAAATTATTTCTGAATCAAATAGTTGAATTTTCAACCCAAAATATGAATTTCCGGGGTTGGTGCAAGCCTACACAAAGCAAGTCTTTCGCGGGCATCACTTTCACAGCAAAATTTTAAGACCATGAAGTTGGTTTTACGACATAAGTAAAAAAACAGAAAAGGTGACATTTTTTTAGATTCAGAAACTTTTTAATACAACTTTTTCAATACCGTTTGAAATTTCAATTAAAAATTACAATAATAGAGTTTTTACTTTTATGACCATTGAGATAGGCTTTAATCTTGACCAAAAAGAATATTAAATAGTGGAGTGTTTTATTCCCCAAAAGGTATCATCATATCGATCTAGAAAAATAGCTGTTCTCGATGGGCCCTAATAGATATTTATATTTCCAATTTTTTTTCTTTGTCAGCGGAAATGAATTTATTTGTTAATGAGGATGATTTTACAATTTCGTATTGAGAAGAATCGATATAAGGTTCAATTTAGTCTACAGCAGGGTCTGAACTCAAATTTCGCCAAATTATTATGTAATTTATTCTTCTTACATTTAACATAATAATATTTCTAAAGAAATTGATCCTGAAGTTTCAAGAATGATGCTAGACGTACATAAGCTAGAGCTATTAAATTCGTTTGCTTTTCATACCTGTACTAAATTGTGTTAAGAAATACGATTATGAAATATTTTTGGTAAACGGTGAGAAGCAATTTATATTCGTGAACAAAACAGATCCAGACATCAGTAACCTAAATTGAAATAAAGTTTTTTATTCAAGATATAACTACAAAAATTTCTTTCATAATCTCTAAATTGTCATTAAGTCATTTATTTGAAAATAAACCGAAAAAGGTCCAACAATATGATTTATTTTATAATAAATTTAATAAAATTTTGAAAAATCTAGGAAAATTCAGTCACAAATTTCGTAATTTCGTAAAGGAAGTTTTATGTCGTTATGTACATATAACAAAAAATTACATGAATTTTTTCAACGTTACTTTTTTTTACGTGTATAAAATGAAAAAAAAACTATAAAACAATGATTAGCGCTTCCATAATGTCAGAGATAACAAATATAGTATAGAAATTAAAAAAAAATGTTTTCCACATTCATTTTCTCGTTTCGTGTACAGAAACTTTACAACTTTCGATTAATAATTATTCTTCTATATATAAATAATTAATTCAATTCAGAAAAAATAATTATTTGAAACAAATTATTATTGTTTTTAACTATCTTCTCTTAGATGAGTGCTATGAAGTTTATTTTTTCGTTGATTTTCAATTATTATTTGTTGATAATTGAAAAGTCAAAGCAAAACTGAAGCTTTCAGAAAAAAGCGCATTATTACCTCACTAACTGAAAAGTGGACAAAAAGTTTAAAATTTCAGGAAAAACCGCAACTATCTAGCATTAATATAGAAGAAGATAGTTATAAACAATAACAATTTGTTTAAACGATGAGGTTTGTAAAAATTTGATTGCTTATCACATTGCACTAATTAAAAAGTGGATAAAAAGTCAAAAATTATAGAAAAAAGTGCAACTTTCTATCATTATTCTAAAAGAATATTGTAATAAATAGTGATAAATTGTTTAAAAAATTAATAATGTTAAGCCTGATTGATTATTAGTTTGCCCTGGCCGAAAAGTTGATAAGTATTTGAAAAATTTCTGAAAAAACCGTGTATTTCTAACTCAATTCTAAGCGAAAATTGCTAAAAACAATAATAAATTGTTTCAACAATTTATTTCATATATTGATGATTCTGAATGAAATTTACAAAAACGTCTTTTTTTCATGGGAATTCCGTGTTAAACTTCAGGGGGCTTGCGGAATCTCGAAATATAATTTTTTTTTATTTAATTTTTTTGTGGATTCGAACAAATTTTCTTCTGATATGCATGAAAATTAAAAAAAAATTTTTGAACGATACTCCACACTCATTCTCCTATTCCTTCTCCCCTATTTCTGCTTTTCGCCTTTTTAGAAGAATTCTTCTTTTGTCCCCTGTTTTCAAGAAACTTCCCTTTTTCCCCTTTTTCTCGTTTTTCTTTCAAGTGTGATTTAAATTAGTAGAACCCATTAAGAAAATCAAACTGTTTTTGTTTGAAAAGACTACTATTATATTTCTGGTTCGAAATTCATCTGGTGTGGTTAAACATTCTAGTATTTGGTCAAAAATTAATTTATTTTATTAAAAATGCCACTATTTTGTCAATTAATTATCTTTTTTGGTCAAGAGTTTAACTACTTTGTTGAAAATTGAACTGCTTTCATAAATTTTTTTTTTTTTTGTTGAAAACTCATCTGTTTGGTTAACAATTTAGCTATTCCTTTTTTAGAAAATTAAACTTCTTGGTTAAAAATTTATCTTTTTTAGTTAAAAATGCAAGAGTTTGGTAGAAAATTAATCTGTTTTGGTTCAGGATTCAACTTTTTTCTTTGAAAATTCTACTTTTTTGGTTGAATTTAACTGTTTTTTATTTTCAATAAAAATCTTTTTTGGTAGAAGTATTAACTATTATATCTGTTCTTCAGAATTCATCTTTATTGGTAAAAAATTCCACTACCTGATTGAAATTTGAACTACTTTGTTGAAACTTCATTTTGTTTTGGTTGAAGAATTATAATTTAAGTTCAAAATTTCATCCTTTTGGCTTGGTAATTCAACAATTTGGTCGAAAATTAACTTTTTTGTTGAAAATTCATATTTTTGGTTGAAAATTCAAACATTTGATGAAAAATGGAACTATTTTTATAAAAATTTAACTTTTTAAAAGAAAATTGAACTATTTTGTTGAAAATTAATGTATGTTTTTTAAAATTCGTCTTTTTGGTATAACATCAACCTTCCTGGTGGAAAAATCCATCTTTTTTGTATAAAAATATATCATTTGGATGATAATTCAATTTTTTTGTTGTATATTCATCTTTTTGTTAGAGAATTGAACTATGTTGTTAGAAACTTGTTTTTCTCGTTTAATCAAATTGGTTGAAAATTCATCTTTTGGTCGAAAATTCATCTTCATGGTAATAAAGGCATCTGTCTTGATTGGAAATGAACTGTTTTTGTTGAAAATTCAACTTTTGGCGTTAAAAATTCTACTTTTCTTGTTGTCTTGTTTAAAAATTCATTTGTATCTGAAAATTTAGTAGAAATTTATGTATTTTTTTGAAAATTCATCTTTTGGTTAAAAAAATTAAACTAGTTTAAAATCGTCTTTTGGTAGAACAGTCATCTTTTTTGTAGAGGGTTCAACTATTCTGTTAAAAATTCATTTTTTTTTCGTTTAATTTAACTAGTGAAAAGTTCGTCTTTTGTTAGAAAAGTTATCTTTTTGGTTGAAAATTTATCTTTTAGGTTGAGAATTTTACTATTCTGTTAAAAATTAGTTTTTTCCCCTTCAATTCTTTTTTTTTTTTATTTGAATAACCAAATTTTTGCAAATTCCAAAAATTTTCTATTACCTCGAAAATAACAGCGAGTTTTTTATATGTACAGTTTTTGCTAGTGAATAATAATAAAAAATTATAGATTAAAAAAAAAATTTGCTTAATTTAGAATTTTTTGAAAATGGCCAAAGAACATGTTTTTTTTTATTGAGTCCTATGCACACATTTTGAAAATTTTGAATCTGAAATTTCTTCAGCTTGAATCAAAGAAATATGCTATTATTTTGTTTTTTCGAAAAAAAAATTTTTCAGCGATGTTTTAAGCGTTCAAAAATGGTCAGTTTTATGTTTTTTGAGCGAATTTGATGACTTTTGACTTCGAAAATTTTTTATTTTTTGAAAAAACAAAATAATAGCATGTTTCTTTGATTCAAGCTGAAGAAATTTCAGATTCGACATATTCAACTTTTTTTAAACTCTGTGGATAGAAGTCAATAAAAAAAAAAACATGTTTTTTGGCCGATTTCAAACAATTCTAAATTGAGCAATTTTTTTGTAATATAATTTTTTATTATTATTCACTTTTAAAAATTTGTATATCATAGGGGAATAAAATCTCTTAAATAAAATTAATGTAAATACCATATTGCTTTAAATATGAAACACTCTGAATTTCTAAGATTTCAAGATTTTCTACCAAAGAGGTGAAATTTCAACCTAACTTTGACTTTAAGTTTATGTTTTTAAAATTTTCTTTTATCTAATTAATTTTTTACCAAAATGACGAATTTTCAACAAAATAGTTGGACTTTTAACCAAATGGTTAAATTTTCAAGCCAAAAAGACAAATTTCAAAGACAGTTACATTTTTAACAAGAAAGTTTATTTCCAATCAAGAATGATGACTCTTCTATTATAAAAGATGAATTTTCTATTCAAAATGACGAATTTTTAACAAAACAGTTGAATTTTCTACCAAAAAGGACGACTTTAAAGTAGTTAAATTTTCAACCTAAAAAGATGCATTTTCAACCTTATGATCGAATCTTCCAACAATTTTTAAAAGATAGTTGAAAGATGACTTTTCTACCATAAAACAAATTTTTAACTAGTTGAATTGAAGGGGAAAAAACTAATTTTTAACAAAATAGTGAAATTCTCAACCTAAAATATAAATTTTAAACCAAAAAGATAACTTTTCTAACAAAAGACGAATTTTTCACCAGACAAATTAAACGAAAAAAAATGAATCCTTAACAGAATAGTTGAACCCTCTACCAAAAAGATGACTTTTCAACCAAAAGACGAATTTCAAACCAGTTTAATTAAACGAAACCAAAAACAAACTTTTAACAAACTAGTTGAATTCTCAACCCCAAAGATGAATTTTCGAAAAACAAGATTAATTTTTTAAGAAAAAAGACGAATTTTCATAAAAATACATAAATTTCTATTGAATTTTCACATACAAATTAATTTTTAAACAAGAAAAAATGAGTTTTCAACAAAAAAGTTGATAATTAGTTGATAATTAAATTTTTCAAATATAAAGATGGATTTTTCCACAGAGAACATTAAAGTTCTGCATAAAAATATGAATTTTCAACAAAATACAATTCAATTTAGAATTTTTTTAAAATGGCAAAAAAAACATGTTTTTTTGGATTGAGTCCTAAAATTTCTTCAGCTTGAATCAAAGAAAAATGCTATTATTTTATTTTTTCGAAAGATATAACATTTCAAAGTCAAAAGTTGTCAAAATTGCTCAAAAACCCGTAAAACTGATAATTTTTGAACGCTCAGAGCATCACTAAAAAAAATTTTTTTTCGAAAAAAACAAACAAAATAATAGCATGTTGCTTTGATTCAAGCTGAAGAAATTTCAGGTTCGAAATATTCAACTTTTTTAAAACAATGTGCATAGGGTTCAATCCAAAAAAAACACCCTAGGAGTTTATGAAAAAATGTTCTCACTTTTTCAGAAAATTTTCGATAGCAACGTTATGATGAATATCTTTTTCAGTATTTTTCCTCACATCAGGCACGCAAAACACACACACACATGCATGCATACATACATACATACAAAATAGTTTGCTGTTATCACCAATTTAATAAGCAAAAATTCTTTCTTGAGGATTAACAAGACTTGGTTATTTTAGTCTATCATAGAAAAATAACAATTCTGGATCCTACTTTATTGTTCGGTAAAACTGGTTAACTGTTTTTTAAAATTTGATAAGAAAAATGAACATATTTGAGCTATTTTCAAATGATTATACAAAGAATTCTCATAAGGATAGCTTATTGGAAGAGATTCATAAAAAAATGTTTTATTTACAGGATTGATAGATGACTGGCCAATTTGTTCCGAAATCTCGCTACACATAGACGCCCTCAATTTACTGCGTAAATACGGTATGTTGGTGGAGGTTGTGTCAACTATTTACAAGTATCACAAAAACGCCATCTCATTGTTTTACAGGTTTCTCATTTCTAAAACCATCTTTCAATTAATTGAAATATATATAAAGCCCTAAATAAATTAATATATTTCCAGTCAGCATAGTTTTCCACTATCGAAATAGGATCTCTTGACTTATTTTCGTATCTCGTGTTGTTAGGTACAAAGTTCGAAATTTTAATTTTTCAATAGTAATTTTGAAGATTAAAAGAAAAACAATGACTATGCCAAAAAATGGTTAAAGGAAATTTAGTATATCTTTTTAAAAGCAATGATAATTCGTTCTCTTTATTTATTTTCGTATCACGTGTTTTGTTTGGCTAAAAAGAATCTGGCACAAAAAAACTAGTTATTATTGGTCCAAGTCCTATGGAAAAATTTCTTCTAGCTTCATAAACTACAAAATACATAAGTTTCAGTAAAATCCACTGAAAGACTTTTTCCATAAATTTTGTGTGGTGTCCTTTGAATTTTCGATTGTCCAACAGCATTTGTCCATTGATCTTTTTTTTTTGAGCCCTGAAAAAGTGTGTAAAAGCACTATAATCTAATTTATACTTGCTCATTTTTTCCGTACGTAATAAAATCTGGAAAACTGAATAATTTGAGAAGTCACGTACATTCATATACATATTTCTATTTCGCAGATATTTTTATATTATATTACCTCAGATTATAGTCAGTCTAAACATACTCTGTTTTTTTCTTTGTCTGTATAGCTTGAAAATTGAATTGTCATGCTGTATCATGAGTGTGTGATATGAATCTTTGAAAATATGTTCGTGGCATATACAGTACCCTCCTACCTATAGCGAAAGAGTTCCCCCTTCATATAAAAAATCTTTATACCCATGCGCTTTATCTTCATATCTGATTAGTAGAGAAAATCGAATCTATTCAAAAAAGTTGATTTCCACTTTTGTTAATGAGAACTCTGGATGGGCATATAAGTGTTTCCATATTAAACAATTTGTATTTTTAGTCAGTAGTGGGATCAAAATGAGTAGGGGAAGTCGTGAGAGGTGGTAGTGCGATAGAGGTATAAATACGACCGTTTCAATGAGCTTTCTTATCATTGCCTGAATATTCAGATCCAGAAAAGCTGTGTTTAACTTTTTTAATTCTGCATCATGAGTCGAACAGTTACATTCTCGTTGATACTACTAGGTAAGTGATATTTATAAAATACAGAAATAAATAAATCTGACTATAAGTTCAGTCCAGAATTAATTGGAAATTTCTGAACTTTAAAATATCTGATGGGGTAAAGATATCAATAGTGAGCCACTCAAGCCAGTTCAGCTCTATGAAAAGTGATTGTGGACAAACGAAAATGCATTTATCTGCATTCCAGTCATTTTATAAAGTTTCTCATTCAGCCATTCATAATTTATTGTAAACTTTGCAGAAATGATTAAACGCATCTGGAAATGAGCCTACCCACACAAACTCAAAAAATTTCACACCCTCCCCTTTATTAAACATTCGTCCAACTGAAAAATGTTGTCTTGATAAACCACCGTCCAATAGGAATATAATTTGCACAAGTTTAATTCTGATCCACGAAAGTATAAGACACAAGTTTGATTTGAAGGTTGACCCAGAAACCTATTCCCTGAGATCGGCATTAAATTCCGAAACCAAAAGAACAAATATCAGGGTCTATGGCTTAATGTCTCTGTTTGTTAAATTTTTTAAGAAGAAAATTAGAAACACAATATCGTCAAGTCAATCTGTGCAAAAATTCTATTCATGAACAGAAAGACTCAGAAACATTATGCAACCAAAAATCAGGAGCTTTTCGAATATGTTTTTTCAAAATAACTGATTTTTGCTTGCATAATGTTTCTGAGTCTTTCTGTTCATGAATATAATTTTTGCACAGATTGACTTGACGATATTGTGTTTCTAATTTTCTTCTTAAAAAACAAGTTTGATATTTTTAATTTTCTTATTTCATATACTCAGGCGAGGATTTTAGGAAACGGTCCACTCACTATTGATATAACTACCCTCTTTCCAAAAAATATAATTTCGGAAATTAATTTTAATATATTTTAATTTTTAAGTAATCGCAACTTTATTGACGAATTGCTTTGTAACTGCCGCGAGAGGCAAACGACCTGACGATTCTGATCCCCATAAATGCCAAATAACCTGCGTAAGCATAACAAACTTTCGTTCTCTCTTTTTTACATTAAAACCTTGATTCTTATAGAAAACAAGTTAATGAATTTGAAAAATTATGTACTTTTAGGGAGGCAAGGGTGCTTGCATATGTTCCAGTCGCCAGGATACTTGAGGGGAATGCAGGAACCCTCCATCACTGATATGGATACTAGGGTGGTCCAAAAAACGCTTTTCGAGCTACAGGGCAAGTCCCCTCCCCAACAAAAAAAGTTTCCATTTCCGGAGAAAAAAAATCTGTAATTTTTTTTTTTTTCGAAATTTGAATATTAACACGTGCCACCGGGCACTTCAAAATTCCATTTAATTAACATGGGGAAATTTTGGGTTTCCAAAAATTGAACTCATACTTCAGGGTTTGATCGAAACGTGCCAAACATTTCAGGGATTGAAGAAGAGTACCTATGAAATAAAAGCATACTAATAACTTTTATTTTTAACCCCCCCCCCCCCACTACGCCCAAATATGACCCAAAAGTAAAAAAACTACATTTGTACGTATTATTGTTACTTTTTAGCAATTTCCGTCGTCTTTTTCATACAAATAATTACTAATGGACAATTTGAATATTTTCAATAACTGTTTAAACAATTATCAATTGTTTAAACAAATGTGACTTATTTAAACAATTATTTATTCCCAAAAAATGTAAAAAATAATCGTATTTTCTGATTGAAATGTAATAGTTTGTCATTGTTTGAAGTAGTAATTTTTTTTTACATTATGTAATCATTTAAACAAATACTTATTGTTTATTCTCAAAATTTCTAAAAACTGACCCAGAGATGTCCACTTTACTCAAATTGGTATCCTATGCTACTTTTTGTTGAATAATTATATAATTTTGATACATATCTTTTAAGTTTAATAAATTTCCATTTGTTTAAACAATTTTGATTTGCTATAGTAGTTTTTTTCGATAACTTGAAAAAAAATAAAATAAAATACATATAATTATTTTTCTGACTGGATACTGTATAGAAAGAATATATTAACCATTTTTTAATTGTTTAAACGAATATAATTTGTTTAAACAATTATTTTTCCGAAAATATTTTTTAAATCGTACTTTCTGAATTAAACATAATATTGAATGATTTCGAAGAGTAGTAAATTCTGTTAAAAACGTCGTGTCATTATTTAAACAAGTTTTATTCGTTCAAGCAGTTTTCTATTCAAAAATGTGGATCAATAATATAAAATATTAAACATGACATTATTTTCGTAAATATATTTAAATATGTCTTTTTTATATCTTCCAGTATGTCAGAATGATATTCATAAGACATTCAAATTCTATAATGAAATAATCTAAATCTATTTCATATGCAGTTTTTATTGTAAATGCAAATTACAACTTGAATCATAATTTGCATTAGTGAATGTGCTTTTTTATAATATAATTATGATAAAGATTGTAAAAATATGAAGAAAGCAATAATAAATCCACTTTTATAATTTAAAGTTTATTATGACTTTCATGATTTATTAAACAATGCGCCAAACAAGATGTAAACCATCCATACTCAATTTGAAGCAAATTTGAAAAAAAACAATAAATAATTGTATAAACAATAACACAAAGTTTTTAGCAGAATTTATTACTCCTCGCAATCATTCAATATTATGTTTAATTCAGAAAATACGATTCAACAATATTTTTGGAAAAATAATTGTTTAAACAAATTATAGAAATTTATTAAAAATTAAGAGAAATTTATGAAAATTATATAATTATTTAACAAAAAGTAGCATAGGATACCAATTTTAGAAAAAAGTGGAAATGTCTGTGTCAATTTTTAGAAATTTTGAGAATAAACGATAAGTAATTGTTTAAATAATTACATAATGTTTTAACAAAAAATTGCTACTCCAAACAATGACAAACTATTACATTTCAATCAGAAAATACGATTATTTTTTACATTTTTTGGGAATAAATAATTGTTTAAATAAGTTACATTTGTTTAAACAATTAAAAATTGTTTCAAAAGTCATGGAAAATATTCGAATTGTCCATTAGTAATTATTCGCATGAAAAAGATGACGGAAATTGCTAAAAAGTAAGAATAATACTTAAAAATGTAGTTTTTGGATTTTTGGGTCATATTTGGGGCGCTGTATGGGGGGGGGGGGGGTAGGGTAGGTTAAAAATAAAAGTTTTTAGTATGCTCTTATTTCATAGGTACTCCTCTTCAATCCCTAAAAAGTTTGCCAGGTTTCGATCAAACCCTGAAGTATGAGTTGAATTTTTCGAAAATCCAAAATTTCCCCATTACAATTGAATGGGATTTTGAAGTGCCCGGTGGCACGTGTTAATATTCGAATTAAAAAAAAAAATTAGGGATTTTTTTTCTCCGGGAATGGAAACTTTTTTGGGGGGGACTTGCCCTCTAGTGTGAAAAAAAATTTTGCAATGCATTTTTGGACCACCCGAATGGATACGTATTATGCTAACGGAAGTAACGCAGCTTGCCTACAAGTTACTCTATTGTTTCAATAAAATTGAGAATGTTACAGAATAGAATTTCTTTCAATAAACATTCCTACTTTTCACGTTTCCTATTCCTATAAACTTCATTTAATTAACATATACAGCTTTAAATATAACTTGATATATTTTTTGATATACTTTATAAAAATTCAAAAATTTTCTGTAAATATTATTTATTTGTTAAAAATACAATAATCAAATATTTGTATAAAAAGAATCATTTATCAGATTTTCATCCTAGAATATTTTCGTTTCAATGACTGTTATTTTAAATTCAAACAATAATTTCAGAAACTCACACCACTGAAAAATTATTGGTGTTAAATAAGAATATTTGATTAATGTATTTTTAATAAATACTATTCATAAAAAATTGTTTAATTATTTGAATTTCGAAATTTTATATTTTGGGAATTTTCTAATTCGGACACCACTGAGCCTTATGCATCGCATGCGCAATAGGATAAACTATTCCATATTTAGTTAAAAATATATATTTTTCATTTGAAAAATCAACTAGAAAAGATCAATTCTCAATAAAAAATATCAATTTTCAACTAAAAATAGAATAATTACATTCTTAGTTAAAAGAACTAATTGTAAACTCAAAAAAACGAATTTACAACAAAATAGTTACATTTTCAACAAAAGAGATAAATTTTCAAGTACAATAACGAATCTTAAAGAAATCAGAAGATTAATTTTCTAAAAATGGAATAGTTAATTTTTCCATCAAGGAGATGAATCTATA
>CAKNYM010051150.1:198867-209927 GCA_932195095.1 Andricus curvator | reverse complement strand
AAAGCACCTGACCGGAAATCAGAAGTTCTGTGGTTCGAATCCCAGCGGAGCGAAAGGAGATTTTTCTTCGGAAAAAAATTAATGAAAATAATTTTTAATTCATAGCTCCATCTAGTCTGAAAAGACGTTAAAAATTTCTGATTTTCTCTAATGATAATACAAATTCCTTTAGATGTTATAGTTATCACAGTCAGTTCACTAATTTAGGCCGGTTTCCATAAAAAAGGATTACTTTTTGAAAAAATTGTTTCATTTTCAAAAAAATATGTGAACTTTTGACCAAATAGTTGAATTTTCCACTAAACCCATGAATTATCAACTAAGAAGATTAATTTTCTACCCAAAAAGACACATTTTTAACAAAATACATGAATTTTTACCGAAATAAGGAATTTTTAGCAAAACAGTTGACTTTTTAACCAAAAAGGACACTTTTGAACAAAATTGTTTAATTTTCACAAAAATAGATTAAGTTTCGACCAAATAGTTGAATTTCCAATTGAAAACATAAATTTTTAACCAAAATGATTACTTTTCACCAGAAAAAATTTTTTTTAACAAAATATATGAATTTTCAACTAAAAGAGATACATTTTTAACAAAAATGAAATGTTTACATTTTAAATTGAAAAAATATTTTTTTACAAAAAAAAACTAAATTTTCAACCAGAGATGAATTTCCAACCAAGAAGATTAATTTTTCACCAAAAAAGATGAATTTTCAACAAAAAGCATTAATTTCCAACAAAAAAAGTTAATTGCCAACCAAATGGTTGATTTTCAACTATACAAGAATTATTTACAATCAAAAATGAAATAATTTAATTTTCAAGATAAATTAATTTTCAACTAAAAGAATCAATTAAAATGAAAAATTGAAAATTTAATTGACAAAGTGAAAAATAATTGAAATTTTTTTTTTACGAAATGATTGAATTGTTCACCAAGATAGTTAAATTTTTAACTAGAAATATAAATTTTCAAGCAAGGAGATTAATTTAGTACGAAAAAAAGAATAATTTTTAAGATAATACATGAATTTTCAACCAAATAGTTGAATTTTCAACTAAAAAAGATAAATTTTTTACAAAAAATAAAATATTTACAGTGTATACTTTCAATTCAAAAAATTATTTAAAAAAGTTCAATTTTTAGCCAAAGAGATGAATTTTCAATTAAAATAATGCATTTCCAACCAAAAAATTAAGTTTTAACAAACAAATTTTTAACAAAATGCATTAATAGTCAACCAAATAGTTGAATTTTAGCTATACAAGAATTATTTACAATCAAAAATGGAATAATGGAATTCTTAAGTCAACAGGTTAATTTTTAACAAAAAAACAACAACAAAATTTTAAGAAAATTGTTGAATTTTTCAACAAAATAGTTGAATTTTTAATCAGAAATATAAATTTTTAAGCAAGGAGATTAATTTTCTACGAGAAAAGAATAATTTTTAAGAAAACACATGAATTTTCAAACAAGAAGATTACTTTTCTGCCAAAAAAGGCGAATTTTCATCAAACTACATGAATTTTCAACCAAATATCTTCAATTAAACAAAAATTAAGTTCTTACGAAAAGAAATAAATTTTCTACAAAATAATTCAATTGAAAAAAATGAATTTTCTAAGAAAAAGATTAATTTTCTACGAAAAAAGACAAATTTTTAACAAAATACATTAATTGTCATACAAATAGTTGAATTTCAACTATAAAAGAATTGTTTACAATCAAAAATGGAATAATTGAATTTTTAAGTTAAAAAGTTAATTTTTGACAAAAAAAAACAACAAATTTTTAAGAAAATTGTTGAATTTTGCAAGAAAATAGTTAAATTTTTAATGAGAAATATAAATTTTTTAGCAAGGAGATTAATTTTCTACGAAAAAAGAATAATTGTTATGAAAATACATGAATTTTCAAACAAGAAGAATAATTTTCTGCTAAAAAAGGCGAATTTTCAACAAACTGCATCAATTTTCAACCAAATATTTTCAATTAAAAAAAATTAAGTTCTCACCAAAAGAAATGTTTTTTCAACAAAATAATTCAATTTTTAACCAAGGAGAGGAATTTTCCACTAAAATGATACATCTTCAACCAAAAAATAAATTTTTAACAAAGTATTTCGACTTGCAACCAAACAGCTAAATTTAAAAAAAAAAAAGATTTTTCAACAAAATGGTTCAATTTTTAACCAAGGAGATGGATTTTTAACTAAAATGATAAATCTTTAATTGACAAACAAATAGTTGATTTCTAATTATAAATTAATTATTTACAATCAAAAATAGATAAATTAAATTTTTAGTTGAAAAATAATTTTCAACAAACAAACAAAAACGAATTTTCAACAAAATGGTCAACTTTTAAAAATATTGTCCTTGCTTTTTTTCTTTTATTTTCCACTTTAATCAAATTTTTGGTTGCTTATAAAAGTGTTGCGTGTATTAATTCACATTTTAAAAAATCCCTGTTTTCGAAGGAAAATTCCCCTATTTTCCTAAAATTGAACTGCTGAACCACTGTGATCCCTGACATTGATATTCAATTGATTTTTTTAACATTAAATTTATTCAGAAAAAAGATTTTCTCCTTTTGCTCCGCTGGGATTCGAACGCCAGGTCAACTGATTGCCGGTCAAGTGCTCTAACCACTAAGCTACTAGAGATATCGGTAGAAGAATCCTTTTTCTGAAACACGCTTTATTTTGCAAGATGTTATGTTTTAATACGAGTCAATTTTTAATAAGAATCTGTATTATCATCGGAGATGGCAACGGTCAATCAGAAGAGAAATCTTTTCACACACTGTGAAAATGGAAATCTAAAATATCGATCAAAGTTATCTCCTCTAATACAGAAAATCTTTAAAGTCTTCTCAGACTAGATGGAGCTATAAATAAAAAAAAAAATTTAATTAAATTTATTCAGAAAAAAGATCTTCTTTCGCTTCGCTGGGATTCGCACGCCAGGTCAACTGATTGCTGGTCAGGTGCTCTAACCAGGAAGCTACTAGAGAGTTCGGAAGAAGAATCCTTTTTCTGAAACACGCTTTATTTTGCATGATGTTAAGTTTTAATGATTTTTTTTCTGATTGATCGTTACCATCCCCGATGATAATACAGATTCCTATTAAAAATTGACTTGTATTAAAACATAACATCTTGCAAAATAAAGCGTGTTTCAGAAAAAGGATTCTTCTTCCGATCTCTCTAGTAGCGTAGTGGGTAGAGCAATAGTGGTTAGAGACCGGCAATCAGTTGACCTGGCGTTCGAATTCCAGCGGAGCGAAAGGAGAAAATCTTTTTTCTGAATAAATTTAATTAAATTTTTTTTTAATTTCTGGCTCCATCTAGTCTGAGAAGACGTTAAAGATTTTATGTATTAGAGGAGATAACTTTGATCGATACTGTAGATTTCCATTTTCACAGTGTGTGAAAAGATTTCTCTTCTGATTGATCATTACCATCTCCGATGATAATACAGATTCCTAGTAAAAATTGATTTTTAATAAAAATTTGTATTTCTTACACCTGAGAAGAAGATAATCCAAATTTGGGATCACCACATTCCAAAGTTGCTTGTAAATTTTTTTTTAAACCCTCTGGATCGTAGAGATCATAATCACGTCGATCTTCTGGACGCTGATAAACTTGGCGATACGTATTGATTTCTTTCATGATTTTCTTCTTTTCCTGAATTTTGAATTTTTATAAAAAATTTGATTAATTACATTGTAATTCGCCATTAGTTTATATTTAATGAATTATAACAGACTTCACACTCTTTCCCCTATTTCCCCCTTTTTACAAAATTCCTCTTATCCCCCCTGTTTTCAAGAAATTTCCCCTTTTTCTCGTTTTTTTCCTCACATGCAAACTAAATTGAAAGAACCCAAGCAGAAAATCAAACTATTTTTTATTGAAAAATCCACTATTATATTTTTGGTTCAAAATTCATCTATTTTGTTTAAAAAATCTACTATTTGGTTGAAAATTTAATTATTTTGTTGAAAATTTAACTATTTTGTTAAAAAGTCATCTTTTTTGTTGAAAAATCATATTTTTGTATTGAAAATTCAACTGTTTATCTGAAAATTCATCTTTTTGAAAATAAAATTGGTCCTATTAGATTAAAAATTCATATTTTTTGGTAGAAATAAATCTTTTTTGTTCAAAAATTCGACCGTTTGGTTGAAAATTTATCATTGTAGGATGGAAATTCAACTATTTGGGTAATAATTCAACTAATTTGTTGAAAATTTAATTATTTTGTTTAAAAGTAATATTTTTGGTTGAAAATTCAACTGTTTTGTTAAACATTCGTTTTTTGGATAGAAAATTCGTCCTTTTAGATTGAAAATTCATCTTTTGATAGAAAAATCATATTTTTTGGTTAAAAGTTCATTCTTTTTAAATAAAAAGTCTATTATTATGTTTTTTTTAACAATAATTTTTTTTTAAAATTCTAATATTTGGTCGAAAATTTAATTATTTTATTTAAAAGTGATATTTTTTGGTTGAAAATTCCACTTTTTTGTTAAACATTCGTTTTTTGGATAGAAAATTTGTTCTTTTGGATTGAAGATTCATGTTTTGACAGAAAAATTAGCTTTTTTGGTTGAAATTTCTTTCATTTTTTTTTTAAATTGAACAGTCTAATATTATACTTTTGGTATAAAATTAATTTCTTTTGGTTTAAAATTATATTATTTGTTGGAAAATTTAATTACTTTGTTTAAAATTTAACTATTTTGTTAAACAGTCATATTTTTTGTTTGAAAATTCGACCGTTTGGTTGAAAATTTATCTTTGTAGGATGGAAATTCAACTATTTGTGTAATAATTCAACTAATTTGTTGGAAATTTAATTATTTTGTTCAAAAGTAATATTTTTGGTTGAAAATTCAACTGTTTTGTTAAACATTCGTTTTTTGGATAGAAAATTCGTCCTCTTAGATTGAAAATTCATCTTTTGATAGAAAAATCATATTCTTTGGTTAAAAGTTCATTCTTTTTAAATAAAAAGTCTAATATTATATTTTTTTTAATATTTATTTTTTGTTTGAAAATTCAACTTTTTTGTTAAACATTCATTTTTCGGATAGAAAATTCGTCCTTTTAGATTGAAAATACATATTTTGATAGAAAAATCTTTTTTTTTTTTGGTTAAAACTTCATTCTTTTTTAATAAAAAGTCTACTATTATATATTTTTTTACATTCATTTTTTTGGTTCAAAATTCTACTATTTGGTCGAAAACTTAATTATTTTGTTTAAGACATATTTGATTGATCTTTAGGATTCAAAATTCATGTCTTGATAGAAAAATCAGCTTTTCTGGTTGAAGGTTCATTCTTTTAAATTGTAAAGTCTAATATTATATTTTTGGTTCAAAATTATTTTTTTTTTTGGTTCAAAAGTCTACTATTTGGTCGAAAATTTAATTATTTTGTTGAAAAGTCTTATTCTTTTATTGAAAATTATACTTTTTTACTGAAAATTCGTCTTTTTCAATATAAAATTCGTCCTTTCAGATAGAACATTAATCTTTTTTGGTACAAATCAATCTTTTTTGTTTAAAAATTCGACCGTTTTGTTGAAAATTTATCTTTGTAGTTTAAAAATTCAAGTATTAGGTTAAAAATTCAACTATTTTGTTAGAAATTTAATTATTTTGTTTAAAAGTAATATTTTTGGTTGAAAATTCAACTGTTTTGTTAAACATTCGTTTTTTGAATAGAAAATTCGTCCTTTTAGATTGAAAATTCATCTTTTGATAGAAAAATCATCTTTTTTGGTTAAAACTTCATTATTTTTAATTAAAAAGTCTAATATTATATTTTTGGCTCAAAATTCTTGTTTTTTTTTTTGGTTCAAAATTCATTTTTTTTTTTGGTTCAAAATTCTACTATTTGGTCGAATATTTAATTATTTTGTTGCAAATTTAACTTACTTGTTAAAAAAGTTGAAAAATCAGATTTTTTTACGGAAAATTCAACTGTTTATCTGAATTCATCTTTTTTGATAAAAATGTGATCTTTTTTTGTTTGAAAATTCGACCGTTTGGTTGAAAATTAATCTTTTTTAGTTGAAAATACAACTACTTGATTGAAAATTCATCTTTTGATAGAAAAATCATCTTTTTTGGTTAAAACTTCATTCTTTTTAATTAAGATCTTTTTTCAGAAAAAAAATTGATTAAAAATAATTTTTTATTCATATCTCCATCTAGTCTGAAAAGACGTTAAAATTTTATGTTATTCTCTGACGATAATACAGATTCCTTTAATAAGTCTAATATTATACTTTTGGCTCAAAATTCTTTTTTTTTGGTTCAAAATTCATTTTTTTTTGGTTTAAAATTGTACTATTTGGTCGAATATTTAATTATTTTGTTGAAAATTTAACTTACTTGTTAAAAAAGTTGAAAAATCAGAATTTTTTATCGAAAATTTAACTGTTTATCTGAATTCATCTTTTTTGAGAAAAATGAGATCTTTTTTTGTTTGAAAATTCGACCGTTTGGTTGAAAATTAATCTTTTTTAGTTGAAAATACAACCACTTTATTGAAAATTCATGTATTTTGTTTGAAAATTTTTTTGGTTGAAAATTGAACTATTTTAGTTAAAAATTCAACAATTTTGTTGAAAATTCGTTGTTTTTAGTTGACAATTAATTTTTTCAACTGTAAATTTAACTATTCTACTTTTGATTGTAAATTTATGTTTTAATCAAAAATAATTCTTCATGCTCAAAAATAAATCTTTTTAGTTAAAAATTATTTTTTTTTTTTGCAAAAAAATATTGTTAGAATTTCATTTTTTGGTTGGAGATGCATAATTTTATTTGTACATTCAACTTTTTGGTCGAAAATGGAACTATTTTGTTGTAAAATCGTTGCTTTTTGGTTGAGAATTAATTTTTGAACTAAAATTTAACTATTTCTGTTGAAGATTCATCATTTCAGTTGACAATTCATATCTTTACTTGAAACTTGAACTATTTTGTTGAATAATCGTTGTTTTTTTTATAAAAATTTACTTTTTAACGAAAAATTTAACTATTCCACTTGAAGATTATTCATTTAAATAAAAAAAATTTAATTGAAAATGTAACTGTTCATTTTTGGTTGAAAATTAATCCTTTTTCGTAGAAGATTGAACTATTTTGATAAAAAATTCAACTATTTGGTTGAAAATTCGTTTCCTTTTGCTTAAAAAATAAATTATTTGGTTGAAAATTCATCTTTCTTAGTTGAAAATTTTATTATTTTGTTGAAAATCCAACTATTTCCTCAAAAAGTTATCTTTTGGATGAAAAATTCAACTATTTTGTTGAATATTCGTCTTCTTGGATAGAAAACTCGCCCTTTTGTATTAAAAATAAAAATTAAAAAATTAAAAATTAAGTTTTTTCAATAAATTTTTATTGAAACAAACTTTTTGGTTGAAAAATAAATTATTTGGTTACAAGCTAACTATTTTGTTAAAAATTCATATTTTTGGTAAAAAATTCAACTGTTTTGTTAAGCATTCTCCTTTTTTTATAGAAAATTGATCTTTTTTGGTAGATGTCATCTTTCTTGGTTGAAAATAAACCTATTTGTTGAAATTCAACCCTCTTCTGAAAAAGTTTTTTTTTGGCTCATAAATTAAACCATTTTTTAGAAAATTCGTTGTTTTTCGTTGAATTCTACTGTTCTTTATTTAAAATTTAACTTTTTTGTTTCAAATATGAACTATTATATTTTTTGTTCAGAATTCATGTTTTTTGGTTGAAAATTCAACTTCTTTGTGAACAAATGTTTTTTTTTTGGTTGAAGATTCATCTCTTTGCTTTAAAATTTCGATTTTCAAAGTCAAGTGTTTTCTAAGAAATTTGACTGTTCAGCTTGAAAACGTCGTTTTTCTATTAACTTAACAATTTTTTATTTAAAATTTAGATCTTTTTTGGTTTAAATATTAACTATCACATTTTTCGTTGAAAATTATTCTTTTTTGATTAAAAATTCTATAACTTGGTTGAAATTTAAACTACTTTATCAAAAATTCATTTTTTTTTTAATTTAAGATTCATATCTTTGGTTGGAAATTTAATTATTTTGTTAAAAATTCGTTTTGTTTAGGTTGAAAATTCTACTACTTGGTTGAAATTTGAACTACTTTGTAAAAATTCATTTTTTTAAAGAGTCATATCTTTGGTTGGAAATTTAATTATTTTGTTAAAATTTTTAAACTGAAAATTTAACTGTCCGAAATGTAAAAAACTCGAGATTTTGATTGAATTCAATTTTTTGTATTTAAAATTTAAATACCATTCGCTTGAAATATTAACTATTTTGTTGAAAATCTTTTTTTTTAGGTTGAAAATTCTACTACTTGGTTGAAATTTGAACTACTTGGTTGATAATTCATTTTTTTAAGATTCATATCTTTGGTTGAAAATGTAATTATTTTGTTGAAAATTCGTTTTTTTTGGTCACAAAATGAATTTTTAAATTGAAAAAAATTATTGGAACTGTAAAAAACTCCTCATTTTAACTGAATTCAATTTCTTTTATTTAAAATTTAAATATCTTTTGGTTGAAATATTAACTATTTTGTTAAAAAGTCATTTTTTTAGGTTGAAAATTCTACTACTTGGTTGAAATTTGAACTACTTTGTTAAAAATTTATTTTTTAAGCAGATGTATATCTTTGGTTGGAAATTTAATTATTTTGTTAAAATTTTTTTTTTTTTTTGGTCACGAAATGAATTTTTAAATTAAAAATTCTTTTAATATAAAATTTAAATACCTTTTGGTTGAAATATGAACTATTATGTTATTCCATTTTTTTATTTAAAATTTAAATAACATTTGGTTGAAATATTAACTATTTTGTTATAAATTCCTTTTTTTTAGGTTGAAAATTCTACTACTTGGTTGAAATTTGAACTACTTTGTTAAAAATTCATTTTTTTTTAAGAGTCATATCTTTGGCTTTTTTTTGGTCACAAAATGAATTTTTAAACTGAATATTCAACCACTCGAACTGTAAAAAATTCGTCATTTTGATTGAATTCAATTTTTTTAAATATAAAATTTAAATACATTTTGGTTGAAATATGAACTATTACGTTTTTCGTTGAGAATTAATCTTTTTTGGTTAAAAATTCTACAACTTGGTTGAAATTTAAACTACTTTATCAAAAATTCATTTTCTTTTAAATTTAAGAATCACATCTTTGGTTGGGAATTTAATTATTTTGTTAAAAATTCGTTTTTTTTTGGTTTAAAATTCTACTACTTGGTTGAAATTTGAACTACTAAAAAATTCTTTTTTTTTTTTAATATTCATATCTTTGGTTCGAAATTTGATTATTTTGTTAAAAATTCCTTTTTTTTGACACAAAATGAATTTTTAAACTGAAAATTCAACCACTCGAACTGTAAAAAATTCGTCATTTTGATTGAATTCAATTTTTTTAAATTTAAAATTTAAATACACTTTTGGTTGAAATATTAACTATTATGTTTTTCGTTGAGAATTCATCTTTTTTGGTTAACAATTCTACAATTTGGTTTAAATTTAAACAACTTTATTAAAAAATTTTTTTTTTTAATTTCAGATTCATATCTTTGGTTGGAAATTTAGTTATTGTGTTAAAAATTCGTTTTTTTTAGGTTGAAAATTCTACTACTTGGTTGCAATTTAAACTACTTTGTTAAAAATTCATTTTTTTAGAATATTTATATCTTTGGTTGGAAATTTAATTATTTTGTTAAAAATTCGTTCTTTTTTTGTCACAAAATGAATTTTTAAACTGAAAATTCAACTATTCAAACTGTAAAAAACTCGTCATTTTGATTGAATTCAATTTTTTTATTCAAAATTTAAATAACATTTGGTTGAAATATGAACTATTTGGCTAAAAATTCCTTTTTTTTTTAGGTTGAAAATTCTACTACTTGGTTTAAATTTGAACTACTTTGTTAAAAATTCATTTTTTTAGAAGATTTATATCTTTGGTTGGAAATTTAATTAATTTGTTAAAAAAATTTCTTTTTTTTTAGGTTGAAAATTCTACTACTTGGTTGAAATTTGAACCAAAATTTTTTTAAAAATTTTTAAATTGTTTAAATTTTTTAAAAATTCTTTTTTTTTAAGATTCATATCTTTGGTTCGAAATTTAATTATTTTGTTAAAAATTCGTTTTTTTTTTGGTCATGAAATGAATTTTCACACTGAAAATTATACTATTCGAACTGTAAAAAACTCGTCATTTTGTTAGAATTCAATTTTTTTTTATTTAAAATTTAAATACCTTTTGGTTGAAATATTAACTATTACCTTTTTTCGTTGAGAATCCATCTTTTTTGGTTAAAAATTGTACAACTTGGTTGAAATTTGGTTGAAAATTGACTTTTAGACATTAGATTTTTTAGCTTGAAAATTCACTCTTTTGTTGGAAATTCGTATCTTTTGGTAGAAAATGTATCTTTTTTTATTGGAAATGCCACTATTTTATTAAAAATGCAATACCCCTATTATTCCCTATTTTCTTTAAAAATCACCATATTTTCCTTCTTCTGAGATAATTTTGTGCTGTGAAATCTGTTATAACACTTTTTTTCTAAATAATAAAGAGAGTTAATAAGTGGATTTTTAAATAATTAATTTCCTTGCCTCTTCTTCTCGTCTTTCCAACAATACTGCAAGCTTGCTATTGCGAACAAGAGCCTCGTCCATTTGAAGTTCTTTCGCCTTTTCGACATCCCGTTGGTGTTTTTTTTCTTCTATTTGTTTATCCAAGAATTCTTTATCCACCTAAATTTCATTTATAATCCTTAATAATTCTCCTAAGTTTAAATAAAAGCATATTTGAAGGCTAGCAGTACAGAACTATATAACCAAAATTCTTTCAAAAATGAGTTTTACCAGGAACTTGTTCACTTTTTTAGATAAAAACTTTTTGACCCTTATTCAGAAACTCAATATCTCGGGAGTGGATTTTTGTTTTTTATTTAAACTGAAGATTACATTTTTATCGCAATCCGCAGCGCAGCCT
>CAKNYM010051150.1:155893-170712 GCA_932195095.1 Andricus curvator | reverse complement strand
ATTTTTAACAAAGTAGTTCAACTTAAACTAAATAGTTGAATTTATGAGAAAAAATATGACTTTTGATCAAAATAGATGGAATTTTCAAAAAAATAATTGAATTTTCAAGTTAAAAAATTAATTCTTACTAAAAATGAAATAAATAATTAACAAAATAGTTAAATTAAAGCCAAAGAGATGAATCTTCAACCAAAAAAGTGAGCTTTGAACAAAGTACTTCAACTTAAACTAAGTAGTGGAATTTTTGAAACTATTTTGAACCAAACAAGATGAATTATGAACCAAACATGTAATGGTAGACGTTTCAACCAAGTACTTGAATTTTCAACTAAAAAAGATGATTTTTCAAACAAATAGTTGAATTTTAAATTAAAAAAGATAAATTTTCAACCAAAAATGAAATAGTTTGATTATCAGTTTAAAAAATTAATTTTCTACCAAAAATGAAATCATTTTTGAAAAAAATGCTTCAATTTTCAATTTAAGAGTAGAATTTAAAACCAAATAAGATGAATTCCGAACCAAAAATGTAATGGTAGACGTTTTAACCAAGTACTTGAATTTCCAACTAAAAAATATGAATTTTTAACCAAACAGTTAAATTTTAAACAATAAGAGATAAATTTACAAGAAAAAATGGAGAAGATAAATTTTCAGTAGGAAAAATTAATTTTCAACAAAATAGTCCAATTTTCGAATAAAATGATGAATCTTAAAAAAAATGAATTTTTAACCAAAAAGGTGATTTTTTAACCAAGGAGATAATTTTTTTTACAAAAAAGATAAACTGTCAATAAAATACATAAATGTTCAAGCAAGTACTTGAATTTTTAACTAAAAAAGATAAATTTTCAACCAAAAACGGAAAAGTTAGATTTTCAGTTAAAATAAATTAATTTTCAATCATAAATGAAACGAATTTGCAAAAAATAGTTAAATTTTCAATCAAAGAAATGTATTTTAAAATAAAATGATCCATCTTCAACTGGAATAATGAAATTTTTAGTTAAGAATAAATCTTCAACCAAAAATGAAAAACAATTTCAACAAAATAGTTAAATGTTCAACTAAAGAGATGAACTTTCAACTAAAATGATGAATCCTAAAAAAAGAGTTTTCAAAATGAAACGAATATTCAACAAAATAGTTAAATTTTCAGTTAAAAAAATTAATTTTCAACAAAAAATGAAATGAATTTTCAACAAAATAGTTCAATTTTCGACTCAGATGATGAATCTTAAAAAAAATGAATTTTCAAAAAAAAAATGGAAGATTAAACAAAACAGTTGAATTTTCAAGCAAAAAGTTGATTTTTTAACCAAGGAGATTTTTTTTTTTACAAATAAGATAAATTGTCAATAAAATACATAAATTTTCAACCAATTACTTGAATTTTTGACTAAAAACGGGGAATTTTCAACCAAATAGTTGTATTTTGAACTGAAAAAGATAAATTTTCAACCAAAAATGGAAAAGTTAAATTTTCAGTTAAAAGAAATTATTTTCAACCATAAATGAAACGAATTTGCAAAAAAATAGTTGAATTTTCAATCAAAGAAACGAATTTTCGAATAGAATGATCCATCTTACTCTGGAATAATTAAATTTTCAGTTGAGAACAAATCTTAAACCAAAAATGAAAAAAAAAATCCAACAAAATAGTTCAATTTTCAGTTAAGAAAATTAATTTTCAACAAAAAATTAAAGGAATTTTCAACAAAATAATTAAATTTTCAACTAAACTGATGAATCTTACAAATAATGAATTTTCAAACAAAGAATTGAAGATTAAACCAAATAGTTGAATTTTGAATCAAAAATTTGATTTTTTAATCAAGAAGATTATTTGTTTATAAAAAAGATGATGATGAATCTCCAACTGGAATAGTAACATTTTCAGTGAAGCAAATTAATTTTCAACCAAATATGAAACGAATTTTCTACAAAATAGTTAAATTTGTAACGAAAGAGATCAAATTCAACGAAAAAATTAATTTTCAACAAAGTATTTCAACTTAAGCCAAATGGTAAAATTTTTAAACAAATGAGATGAATTCTGAAACAAAAATTTAATAGTAGAAATTTCAACCAAGTACTTTAATTTTTAACTAAGAAAGGTGAATTTTGAACGAAAAAGTTGAATTGCAAAGTAAAAGAGATAAATCTTCAATACAAAATGGAACAGTTTCATTTTCAGTTAAGAAATCAATTTTTAACAAGAAATGAAACGAATTTTCTACGATATAGTTGAATTTGGAACCAAAGAGATGAATTGTAAACCAAAAAAGGAATTTTTAACAAAATAGTTCAGATTTCTAGCTAAAAAATCGAATATTTTAGAAAACAGTTGACTTTTAAATCGGATCAAGAAAACAATTTTAAAAGTTGAATTTAGCTAAAAAGATGATTTTTTAACAAAATAGTTGAATCTTTAAACAAAATGATGAATTTTAAATAAGGAAGATAAATTTTCTACCTAAATAGACGAATGTTCAATTTAAAAAAATGAATTTTCTACCAAATAGTGGAACTTTCAATTTATAATTATAATTTATAAATAACCACATTGTTGAATTTTTCATCAAATTATTGAATCTTCAAGCCAAAAAGACGAATTTTTTACAAAACTGCTGAATTTTCAACAGCAAAGTATAAATTTTTAACAAAAAAGTTAGTTTATAACGAAATACTTGATTTTTCATCTAAAAGAAATGAATTTTCAACTGACAAACAAAGATAAATTTCCAAAGAAAAATAAAGTAGTTAAATTTACAGTTAAATTAATTAATTTTCAACCAAAAAAATAAATAGTTGAATTTAAAAAAAAATCAAATTTTCCACCTAATAGTTAAGTTTTTAACCAAACATGATAAATTATCAACAAAAAATGGAGAAGTCAAATTTTCGGTTGAAAAAAATTAATTTTGAACCAAAAATGAAAATAATTTTCAACAATATAGTTAAATTGTCATCCAAAGAGATAAATTGTCAACTAAAATGATGAATCTTCAACTGGAATAGTTTCATCTTCAGTTAAAAAATTAATTTTCAACCAAAAACAAACGAATCTTCTACAAAATAGTGAAATTTTCAACAAAAAATTTAATTTTCAACCAAATAGATTAGTTTTCTACCAAATTGTTGAATTTTCAAGCCAAAATATGAATTTTCAACAAAAAAATGATTTTACGACCAAATAGGTTGAATTTTCAACTAAAATGATGAATCTTCAATAACAAATTTTTTTTTCGTAAAGTCGTTTCGTAAAATATTTCAACAAAGAAAGTTTTTTATTCTAAATCAAAAACTAATTAATTTTTAACCAAAAAGTTGAATTTTTAACAAAAAAAGATGAAATCAATTTTCAACAAAATACGTGAATTTTCATCCAAAAAAGGTCAATTTTGTTTTCGAAATAACAATTTTCAACCGAAAATGAAATAGTTAGATTTTCAATTAAAAAAATGAATTCTCAGCAAAAAAAAAATAAGTTTTAGCAAAATAGTTAAATTTTCAACCAAAGATATGAATCTTCAACCGAAAAAAAATGAATTTTTAACAAGTTAGTTCAACTTAAACTAATTAGTTGAATTTATGACCAAGAAAGATGAATTTTTAACAAAACAGTTGCATTTTCAAAAAAATAATTAAATTTCTAACCAAATAGTTGAGTTTTCAAATAAAAAGATAAATTTTAAACCAAAAATGGAATAGTTTTAATTTTAGTTCAAATTAATTTTCAATCAATAATAAAACGAATTTTCTACAATATAGTTAAATTTTCAACCAAAGAGATGAATCTTCAACCGAAAAAAAATGAATTTTTAACAAGGTAGTTCAACTTAAACTAATTAGTTGAATTTATGACCAACAAAGATGAATTTTTAACAAAACATTTGCATTTTCAAAAAAATAATTAAATTTCTAACCAAATAGTTGAATTTTCAACTAAAAGGATAAATTTTAAACCAAAAATGGAATAGTTTTAATTTTAGTTAAAAAATTAATTTTCAACCAAAAATAAAACAAACTTTCTACAAAATAGTTAAATTTGCAACCAAAGAAATGAATTCCGAACCGAAAATGTAATGGTAGACGCTTGAATCAAATTATTCAATTTTTAATTTCAGTAAAAAAAAATAATTGTCAACCAAAAATGTAACGAGTTTTCAACCAAAAATGTCATAGTTACATTTTCAATTGAAAAAATGAATTTTCAACGAAAAAAGATGAATACTCAACTAAAAGTGTAATAGTTCATATATTTTAACCAAACAAATTTTATTTTAAATCAAAAACAGTTTAATTTAACCAAAAAACTGATTTTCAACAAAACAGTTGTATTTTTAACAGATTGAAATGATTTTCTTTCAAAATCGTTCAATTTCGAATAAAGTAAGTATATTTTCAGCCAAATAATAAAATTTAAAAAAAAGATGAGTTTTCAATAAAAATAATAAGTAAAATAACTAGAATAGTTAAATTTCCGGTTAAAAAAGTTCATTATCAATCAAAGAGAAATGAATATTTAACTCTGAAATTATTTTTTTATTCCTTTCTAAGTGTTTTTATAGATTTTAGAAAATTTTCAATCTTAGGGTTGGAAAAAAATTTCAATTTTCCTATATTGGGCTATAAATTTGTATGGCTATCTGCCACCACAATTTGAATCTTGCACTTCCCCCAATTGTGCACAGACCTTTTAAAATTAAAGTTCAAATCATCGACAACTGTAATTTAGTGATTGTGAATTCTCTTTTGTTAAAGCTCCTTCGGATTTAACGAATACATTCTCATCATGTATCTCGTGCTTCACGCTCGCTTTTGTTCAAAATGCAAAACTAATTTATTAATTTTTTATTATTATTATTTTTTTATTTTTATTATTTTTTTAATTAATTTTTTCCATAGCTTGTGTAGTTTGTCCAAAAATTTAATTATTTTCTGTTTGTTTTTCACGATTAAAACAAAAAATACGCGTCCAGTTGAAAAGTGATTGCCAACAAATTTGTAGATCTTTTTTGAATACACAATTTTCGTTTATTCTTTTTTGTGCGGTCAAAATTTGAATTTTCGATTTTTCAAGAAAATTAAAAAAGTTGTTGTGATAATCTTGTAGGGCGTTCAAAATGAATTTTGAACAAAATATACAAATTTTCAACAAAATACTGGAATTTTCAACAAAATAATTTAGTTATCCATAAAATCATTGAATTTTCAACCTAAAAACATGAATTTTCAACAAAAAAGTGCAATAGTTGATATTTCAACCAAAAAATATAAAATTTCCTTAAAAAATGAATTTTAAAACCACAAAGACAAATTTTTATCAAATAAAGATTTTTCAGTCACAAACAAAAAAGTTTCCCTAAAGTGTTGAACCTTCAAGCCAAAAGACGAGTTTTCCATGTAAAAATTGAATTTTCAATCAGAAAATATGACCTTTCAGCAAAAAAATTAATTTCCAACAAAAGTAGGTCAATTTTCAACGAAAGAGATAAACCTTCTTTCAAAAAAAAAAAAAAAAAAAATCAACAAAGTAGTTCAGCTTGTATACAATCTGAACTACTTTGTTGAAATTTTTGTGGGTATACCCACGCAGTTGAATTTTCAGTTAAAAAGATCAATTTTCAACAAAATATTTTAACTTTCAACCAAAGTGATGAATGAAAAAATAAAATAGTTGAAAAATCAAGCAAACAAGATTAATTTTCAAACAAAACGTTCCATTTTGATCCAAGAAAGATGAAATTTCTACTAAAACAGATGAATTTTTAAATCAAAAAGACAAATTTGAAAAAGGTTGAATTTTCTTCCAAAAAATATTTTAATTTGACAAAAAAAAAGACTTTTTAACAAAATTATTAAATCTTCAACCAAATAGTTGCTTTTTTATCCAAGAACAGTGAAATTTCTACTAAAACAGATGAATTTTCAAATTAAACAAAAATTTGAATTCTCATCCAAAAAAGATTTTAGTTTGACTATTCAACATTAAAATATGAGTTTTAAACAAGAAGTAAATTTTCCACGAAGATACTGATTTTTCAACCCAAAAAGACGAATTTTCAACAAAACAGTTGAATTTTTAAACAAAAAGGATGACTTTTTAACAAAATTATTGAATCTTCTACCAGGCAGTTGCATTGTTATCCCAGAAAGATGAAATTTTTACTAAAGCAGATGAACTTTTAAAGCAAAAAATTAAAAAAAAAATGAATTTCAAAATCAAAAAGGCGAATTTTCAACAAATGAACATTTTTCAATAATGAAAGGAAAAAAAGTTCACCTACATTGTTGAACCTTAAAGCGAAAAGACGAATTTTCTGTACAAAAATTGAATTTTCAACCAGAAAAATAGGAATTTTCAGCAAAAAAATTCATTTTCCACAAAATAGTTAAATTTTTAACCAAAGAGATAAAGCTTCATCAAACAAAATTTTCAAACAAAATAGTTTAAATAAGAAGTAAATTTTCTGTGAAGATACTTGAATTTTCAACCCAAAAAAAGGAATTTTCAATAATAATAGTTGAATTTTCATTTGAAAAGGATGACTTTTTAAAAAAATTATTTAATTTTCAATCAAACAGTTGCATTTTCATCCAAGAAAGATTAATTTCCTACTAAAACAGATGATTTTTTAAATCAAAAAGTCAAATATTAAAAAATATAGTTGAATATTGATCCAAAAAATATTCAAATTAATTTTTCAACACAAAATGTGAATTTTTCTCAAAAGGTAAATTTTCTACAAAATAGTTGAATTTTCAACAAAAAAGTAGGTTTTTGGACTAAAAGGATGAGTTTTTAACAAATTTATTGAATTTTTAACCAAAAAGTTGCATTCTTATCAAAGAAAGATTAATTTTCTACTCAGACAGATGCATTTTTGAATAAAAAAGATAAATTTTCCAAAAAAAATAGTCGAATTTTCATCCAAAAAAGATTTCAGTAGATTTTTGGACCAAAAAGGATGACTTTTTTCTAAATTTATTGAATTTTCAACCAAACAGTTACATTCTTATTCAAGAAATATGAATTTTCTACTCAGGCACATGAATTTTTAAATAAAAAAGATAAATTTTCAAAAAAAAAAGAGTAGAATTTTCATCCAAAAAAGATTTCAGGTGATTTTTCAACAAAACAGTTGAAATTTCGACCAAAAACGATGACTTTTCAACAAAATTATTGAATTTTCAACCAAGCAGTTGCATTCTTATCCAAGAAAGATGAAATTTATACTAAAGCAGATGAACTTTTAAAGCAAAATTATCAAAAAAATATTTGGATTTTTATCCAAAAAACATTTCAATTGATTTTTCAACACCAAAATATGAATTTTTCTCAAAAGGTAAATTTCCTACGAAATAGTGGAATTTTCCAGCAAAAAGATTGACTTTTTAACAAAACTGTTGAATTTTCAAACAAATAATAAAATTTACAACTAAAAAAATAATTTTCAGTTATATACCGCAAAACTTTATTTTACATAAAAATTGTCTAATTTTTCCCTGACAAATATTTCATTTTCCCTGACCATTAATATTCAAAGACCACAATATTACATTTGTAACATTTTGAACCTAGAATATTTTATAGCGGAATAAAACAATTTCAAATAAAAATTGAAAAATTTCAAATTTTTTCTGCTTGGCAGTTATTTTAAGTTATATAAATTCCCTGACTTTTACAAGATTTTTTTTTTAATCCCTGACTTTTCCCTGACTTTAAAAAAAATTGTTGTTGGCTAGGTTCCTTTTTTTACTCACCAATTTTCATTGGTGCATAAAGTAAAATTCATATTAAATTTCTGTACAATTTCTGCGAGTTACTTGTTTCATTTGTTAATTTCCGAAAATTACGTACAAGAATGAAAGACCTCCCCCCCCCCTCCGCAACAAATCGTAACAAAATCTCTTGAACCCTTCCCCCTCTTCAGCTGTTACGTAATTTAAGTATGGTTCCTTACTTACAAAAGTAATTCCGTTACCACTATCGTTACCAAAAAAAAGTAACTACTATCGGCAAGAAAATTCGAGTCCTTTGGCTTTGACGTTAAAAATGTAAGTGAAGAAAAAATGGTAGCTCAATGAATGAAGGATCATTTTGAATGTCAAAATGTTGTACGTTGATGAGCCTGAAACTAATATGCAAAAAAAAATTGTATAGCTTACAGACCCGAAAACCTGTTAAAATGTAGGGAAATTTGACAACTTTTAAAGACAGTGAACTTTGGAACATAGTTTTTTATCGAAAAAATAATAGAAAAAATCTGAAAAAAATCATGGTGGTACCTTAAACATTTCGAAACAAGTTGCCGTTGAAAAATTTGCAGAATATAACAAATTGTTCGTCTTTTGTGCATAAATATACAATTGTACTATCTTCAGTTCTAATGAAGATAATGAAGTGATTTGAATTAGAGGTAGTTAGTTGAACTATTTGTAATTATTTATTATGTATAATTACAAATAGTTCAACTAACTACCTCTAATTTAAATCACTTCATTATGTTCATTAGAACTGAAGATAGTACAATTGTATATTTATGCACAAAAGACGAACAATTTGTTATATTCTGCAAATTTTTCAACGGCAACTTGTTTAGACATGTTTAAGGTACCACCATGATTTTTTCAGATTTTACCTATTATTTTTTCGATAAAAAACTATGTTCCAAAGTTCACTGTCTTTAAAAGTTGTCAAATTTCGCTACTTTTTAACATATTTTCGGGTCTCTGAGCTATAAATTTTTTTTTGCATATTAGTTTCAGGCTCATTAACGTACAACATTTTGACCTTCAAAATGATCCTTCATTCATTGAGCTAACATTTTTTCTTCATTTACTTTTTTAACGTCAAAGCCAGAGGACTCAAATTTTCTCGCCGATAGTAGTTTAAGTAACTAGTAAAAAGGAACTAGTTACTTCCCATTCCTGGCCTACAGTCTACAAACTACACAGTGGCAAGAGTCCGAGCTCAAGGAACCTAGAGGAAGGGGGCATGGTTCAATTTTTTAATGAAGTCAATTAATTCACGAGGACGCTGGCCGTGCACGGAAGCGGTATCCACCACGGAAAAAGTAGTCACGACGTCGAAGACTCGGCGGCGCCTGCGTCGCTCAATGACGTCATTGGTGAACCGGGCAGTCAGTAGTGTAGACATTCAGTCTCGGCGTAGCGCTCACTGAGTACAGACGTGGATTTTAACACGACAAGTGCGGGTCTTGATTGATAACAGAAAAAGGAATTCAAAAGTGTCCAGTCACAAAAATCCGATCCAAAAATTTATCTAAAAAATATCCGGAAAGAGGTCATCCAAAAACCGGAAGTTGGGAGTTCCAAAAAATTGGATCTGGAGTCAGGCACGAGGTCCGAAAACCGCGAGTGATTCGTCGGGAGTGAAGAAGAGGGGTAGTTCCCCAGGGAAACCCCTAGTGCGCGCGCGTTCGATCTCTGAAAGCGTCGCGACGCCCGAGTCGAACTCTAGCGTCCCTGACAAAGGGAAACGACTTTCCTCTTTGGAAAACATTTCCAGGTCGAATTCGTCGGACAAGTGCCTATTTTCTCCTAATTAAAAAAAAGTGGCGCCTTAATTTCTGCTCTAGGGCGGAAAATCCCTTGGAGGTGTTTTGAGGCGGAAGTTGCACCCTGAGTGTATTTCGTCGATTTTTTTTTTAAATTTTGTGTTGGTGCGGGAAACTGGGTTTATTTTTTTGAAGTGACGGATCGACCGTGACTATGAGAGGATGAGTTGCACGGTGAAGATCTCGAGCGCCAAGACCTGGAGCGGATCGCAAAGGAAGATAAATTCGGTCGCCGAGGAGACGACGGTGTGTCCCCTGTCAGGAAATGTGGGTGGATCTCCTCAAGGACAGAAGACGGTTTCTCCGAGGGCGGTCAAGTCCATCGCAGTGAAAAAAGGCGAGGACACGACGAAACTACTCAAATATATTGATGACAATGTCATTGGCAAGAATGGAACCTTCTTCGGACCATTCGGACGCAGGAAAGGTCAGTAGGACAATATCGACTTTGTAGAGACCTAGACAAACCCGCATTCTGGCGCTATTGCGTCAGCTGTTTTACTTTTTCATTTTATTCTACTTTGTAGGAAAAAACATTCCCCTATTCAAATGAGGGACGAAGAAGATTTAACAGGGTGTCCAGCACCTTCAAAACCTTGAAAAACTGTCCTCACAGCAATAGGATATCCCAGGGATAACCCATAGGATATCCTGCAAGCTGGAAATTAGGATATCCCCAAGATTCCCACGGGTATCCCCAAGATTCCCACGGGCATCCCCAAGATTCCCACGGGCATCCCCAAGATTCCCACGGGTATCCCCAAGATTCCCATTGAAATTCCAGATATCCTGGGATATCCCTGTTTACCCTATTGCTGTGAGGGTGGAAATCTTGAATTTTCAACGAGAACCTTGAATTTGAATTATTTTTTTTGCTTTTAAAACAGTTATTTTATTGATATCCGAACAGTAATTTAAATCTTTTAGTCTATCAAGAAAGTAGCATCTTTACGGGCCGTGCATAAATTACGTAAATTATTTTAGAAGGGGGGGGGGGTACGTGGTCGAAACAAATTCTTACGTAAGATTTTGAAGTCTGCGAATCATTAAAAACTTATTTTTAATTTTTATTCAATATAAATATAAGGCTGTGTCTAGTCCCGAAAAATTGGAATGACGAGAGACTTCGTGAATATAAATAATTTATTTAAACAGCTGTTTGTTAAATATTATTTCTTAAGCAAAATTTATATTTTAAAATTCAATATCGAGTTTCCTAGGGCAAAAAAGTAAAGATTATAGATGGCTCTAATTATTTAGCTGGATGTCTGACTAAAGTCTGGATTTATCTACTTTGTTAAAAAATAGTATATTTTTAAAACTTTTCTAATTAAGTCCCATCTTTCTCTATATATTTACTTTTAATATGACAATATTTTTCCGGCGAGTTTTCAAATATTGACTGCCTGACTAAACCTGGGATTTATCTACTTGGTAATAAATCAGTCATGATTATTTTGTTTTCTAATTAGGTCTAATTTTTTATATGTCATAATATTTAAACTATCTACGGAATGTCTGACTAAGGTCGGTATTTTTCTACTTGGACAAGATACTTAATTCTTACTTTTCCATTTTTTTTCACACTTTCCCCTATTAAAAAATGTACAAACATTGATTTATGAAAATCATGATTACTTAACTTGGCCATGATTTCGCATAAAAAATTTAAACTTCAGCAGCTTCCCCCTAGTTGTTTATGTTGATTATTCATCATTTTAGTTGAAAACAAACTTTTTTTGATGAAACGTCATATTTTTGGGTTGAAAATTCTACTGTTTTGTAGAAAAGTTGCTTTTTGAATTGAAAATTCAATAATTTGAAAGAAACTTCATCTATTTTTTTTAAATTAACCTTTTTTCTTGAAAATTCATATTTTGGGGTTGAAATTTCAACTCTTTTGTAGAAAATGCATCCTTTTTGCTTGAGAATTAAACAAATTTGTTGAATTTTTTTCTTTCTTGACTAAAACTTCTTTCTTGGTCTATTTGGGTAAAAAAATAAATTTTTGTTTTCAAAAATCCATAATTTTCGTTGAGGATTCAAATATTTTATTAAAAAATTCGACTTTTTTAGTTGAATGTAACTGGTTGAAAATTATTATTTTTTTTTTTGTTAAAATAAGATCTTTAAACTGAAAATTTTAACGATTCCATTTTTGGGGGAAAATTCACCTTTTTTGATTGAAAAATTAACTTTCTTGCTAAAATTTTTTTTCTGGCTTAAGAGTCAACTGTTTTCTAAAAAATTCGACTTTTTGGCTTGAAAAATGAACTATTTTGTTCAAATTTTTGTTTTGTTTTTTGAAAATAGTTTTTGAAAAATGTTGAAAATTTATTTTCCTGTTGAAAATTCATATTTTTGGTCGAAACTAACTTACTTTGGTCGAAAATTTAACTATTTGGTTAAAAATTGACCTTTATTGATTGAAAATTAACTTCCTCCTCGAAATTTTTGTTCCGATTTAGGAGTCAACTTTTTTCTAAAAATTTCGACTTTTTGGCTGGAAAAATGAACTACATATTTTTTTCAAAATTTGTCTATTTGGTTAGAAAATTAATGTTTTTTGTTTAAAATGTATCTATTTGGTTGATGATTCAACTAATTCAAATTTGTCTTTTTTCATTGAGTTCAATTGGTTGAAATATCGAATTGTTGAAAATTAGTTTTTTAAACTGAAAATTTAACGATTCCATTTTCTGTTAAAATTCAAATATTTCTCTGAAAATTCACCTTTATTGATTGAAAATTAATTTTTATGTTGTTTTTTTCCCCAGTTTAAAATTCAATTGTTTTTTAAAAAATTGGACTTTTTGGCTTGAAAACGGAATTATTTTGTTTAAAATTCATCTACTTGGTTAGAAAATTAATCATTTTTGTTCATAATGTATCTATTTGGTTGAGGATTCAACTACTTTATAAAATTTTCGTCTTTTTTCGTTGAATTCAACTGCTTGTTTTTTTTTTTGAATATAATATATTTTTAACTGCAAATTTAACTGTTTTATTTTTGGTTGGAAATTTATATTTTTTAGTTGAAAATTGACTGGTTGGTAATTCGTTTTTTTTTTCAATTGAAAATAATTAGCTTTTTAACTGAAAATTTAATAATTCCATTTTTGGTTAGAAACTTATATTTTTTAGTTGAAAATTTAACTATTTCGTTGAAAATTTTTATATGTTGTTGAAACTTAATATTCTTGATTGAAAATTCATTTTTGTAGGTTACCAATTCAGCTATTTGGTAAAAAATTGGTTGAAAATTAATCTTTTATGGCAGAAAGTTAAGCTGACGCAGCCACATATTCGAATCAAGTTAAAACCTATTTCATAAATAAGGGCTCATTTAAAGCTAATTTAATGCCCAATTGCCAAATTCAATGCTCCACTATTTTTTTTAAACACCGTGGGTTACGCTAGGTTAACGTTAAGCTGACGCAACCACATTTTGGAATCGAGTTGAAACCTATTTTATAATTAAGGGCTTATTTAATGCTAATTTAATGCCCTATTGTCAAATTTAATACTCCACTATTTAAAAAAAAACCGTGGATTACGCTTGCTTAACGTTAAGCTGTCGTAACCACATGGTCGAATCGAGTGAACCCCCATTTCATAATGAAGGGCTCATTTAAGGATAATTTAATGCCCTATTAACAAATTCAATGCTCCACTATTTAAAAAAACCCTGGCTTACGCTGGCTTAACGTTAAGCTGACGGAACCACATGTTCGAATTGAATTAAAACCTATTTCGTAATTAAGGGCTCATTTAATGTTAATTTAATGCCCAATTTCCAAATTTAATGTTCCACTATTTTTTTTTAACACCGTGGGTTACGCTAGCTTAACGTTAAGCTAGCGCAACCCACGGTATTTTTTAAAAAAATGGAGCACCAAATTTGGCAATTGGGCATTAAATTATCCTTGAATGAGCCCTTAATTATGAAATAGGTTTTAACTCGATTCGAACATGTGGTTGCGTCAGCTTAACATACCTATCTTTCTTGATTGAAAATTCATCTCTCTTGGGTGAAAATGAACTTTTTTGTCGAAAATTCAACTGCCTTAGAAAATTTTAAATTGTAACACACACGTAAAATCACGGCGTGTAACATAGGCCGTGACGTAACAACCACATGGTTGAATCGAGTGAAAACCTATTTCATAATTAAGGGCTCATTTAAGGTTAATTCAATGCGCTATTAACAAATTGAATGCTCCACGATTTTAAAAAAACCTTGGGTTACGCTAGCTTAACGTTAAGCTGACGTAACCACATGTTCGAATTGAATTAAAGCCTATTTCATAATTAAGGGCTCATTTAAGGCTAATTTAATGCCCTATTGCCAAATTGAATGCTCCCCTATTTAAAAAAAACCGTGGGTTACGCTAGCTTAGCGTTAAGCTAGCGCAACCCATGGTATTTTTTTAAATAGTGGAGCACCAAATTTGCCAATTGGGCATTAAATTAGCCTTAAATGAGCCCTTAATTATGAAATAGGTTTTAACTCGATTCGAACATGTGGTTGCGTCAGCTTAACATACCTATCTTTCTTGATTGAAAATTCATCTTTCTTGGGTGAAAATGAACTTTTTTGTCGAAAATTCAACTGCCTTAGAAAAAATTCACCCCCTGCTAGAGTGTCACGTAATATGCCCCTATCGAAGAAGTTTTGATCGATTTATTTGTATTTTCGTGCAAGAGGGTCGTATCCAATTAAAAAGTTTGTTGTTGAAGAACGTGCGACAGAGGGATCTTATGCGGTAGGAAGCCTTTAAGATGCTCGGATGTTCTGTAAGAGGGTCAGAGGTTCAGGTTTTGTGTGAAGCTCGAGAATCGATTGAAGCAAGCACGTGCCTAGACTAGCACTGCGAACGATAAGATGATTGGCCGAAAATAATGTGAATCATTGATGTCAGACTAAAATACCAACTAGCCTTGTACCGTTTTAAACTGTTCTAGAACACATCTGAGGCCTCTCATCGCGAATCGCAGAGTTGCTAATGTTATAAACTTTTACTTTCTTCTCTCCCAACTGGAAAACAAACTTTTTTTTTGGTCTCGCACAATTTTTGAATTGAAATATAAAATTATTTTAATTAATTTTTTCTGAAAAAAAGATCTCCTTTCGTTCTGCTGGGAGTCGAACCACAGAACTTCTGATTTCCGGTCAGGTGCTTTCCCATTAAGCTACTAGAGAGATCGAGAGAGGAAACCTTTTTCAGAAAT
>CAKNYM010051150.1:102393-117668 GCA_932195095.1 Andricus curvator | reverse complement strand
ATAACAGTATTGAACAATAATTAATTCTGTGTAGGAAATATTCTGTGTAGGAAATATTCTGTGTAGAAAATATTTTGTGTAGGAAATAAATTACAGTATTAAACAATATTAAATTCTGTGTTGGAACTATTCTGTGTAGAAAAAATTTGGCGTAGGAATAATATGACAGTATTAAATTCTGTGTAGGAAATATTTAGTGTAGAAAAAATATTACTGTATTAAATTCTGTGTAGGAAATATTATGTGTAGAAAATATTTTGTGTAGGAAATATTTTGTGTAGCAAATATCATGTGTAGAAAATATTTTGTGTAGGAAAAATATAACAGTATTGAACAATAATTAATTCTGTGTAGGAGATATTCTGTGTAGAAAATATTTTGTGTAGGAAAAAAATTACAGTATTAAACAATATTAAATTCTGTGTAGAAAAAAGTTGGTGTAGGAAAAATATAACAGTATTAAATTCTGTGTAGGAAATATTTTGTGTAGGAAAAATATGATCAGTAAATGTTGTGTACAATATATTTTGTGTAGAATAAGTTTCTGTAGGAACAGCGTTTTCCCGAATGTTCCACAAAATACTTTATTTTGCAACCAAAAAAAATGGTTAATCAAGAAAGAAAAAGAATTTCAATCAAATTGTTGAATTTTGAAGCCAAAAATAGGAATTTTCAACAATAAATTTGATATGACTTTTTTACAATATTGTTAAATTTTCAACAAAATTCCCTTTTGAATCAAATAATAAAATTATTAACCAAAAAAGATGAATTCTTAACCAAAAATTCAATAGTAGACTTTTCAACCGATAAGAATAAACTTTCAACCAAAGTTAAATTTTCTTGTTGGGTTTCATTAATTCAGTTCGCATTTAACAGGAAAAATTGGATAAATAAATAAGAATTTTCATAATTTATGGACTAAAGAATAATATTTTAAATAAATATTGACATTCATTCTGAATACTTTTCAAATATTAGGATAGAAAACCGGAAATTTTTCTTAAAAATAAAGTTGATTCAACCAAATCATTTTCTGAGTCTACATTCAAACAAAATAATTGCTATTAAACGAGGTTAATTGATTTTACAGTTGATTTATTGGGGGAGTGCGTAGAGGTGGAAAAGAGTGGGATAAGCATGGAGGTATTGATGCATGAAAGGGGGGACAAAAGGGCAGTAGCATGGGTGAAGGGAGTCTTGGGTAAGATGGAGAAGAAGAGAAGGAAGGAGGAAGAGGAATGGAGAAGGAAAGATTGTAAATAGAGGAGGAAGTAAATATAAGTAAATGTAAATATTGTAAATAGTAGATAAGTATTAGGTATTAGCCGCGGAGGCAGAGTTTGGAAATGCAAGGCAAAGCGAGAAAGTAGGGACATGCGTGCGAGGCGAGGCGAAGCGAGGAACGCAAGACGATAAGAGCGAGCGGCGTTAGAGATGAGGTGTGGAAGGATGTTAATTTTGAGGGTTAGTTTTAAGAAAATTCTGTAAAAAAATGGAAGTGTAAGCAAGTCAATTTTTTAAGGCCAGCAGGCTGAAAAATAAACGTTTATCTATCTATCTATTGAGAATGTAGTATTTTTTCACAAAAAAGAAATTAGTTTTAAAAACAAAACTTTTTTTCGGTAATCTAAGGAAACCAATTTTTTTGTCCATACAATAACTATATTCTATGGTTAAAAACAAAATTTTTTTTTACTCAATCAAATCGTTTTCTCAGCTTACATTTGAATCAACAAAATATTTGGTTTAAACGAGGTTAATTGATGCAATGGTCTATTTATTGAGAATGTAGTATTTTTTCACAAAAAATAAATTAGATTTAAAAACAAAATTTTGTTTGCTGAGGATGCAAAAAAATTTTCGGATAGAAAATTTTTTGTGAAAAAATAGGTAGATCAGTCATAGTAATTTTCCAGGGTTTCTGATCAGAGATTTGACAATTCCATCTGACCTTGTTCTCTCGTTTTTATAAATAAATGTATTGTATAATGCGTTGAAGATAAGAATTCTTTATCGATTCTCACTCGATGATCGTGTGTGATATCGAATGTTTTTTCAGACTAAATTCTTTGGTGTTATCATGGAACTCATGAATGGCACTTAACATTGACCTACTTCCTTACATAGTGGAATTTTATTTTTCTTTGCAATAAATAAGCATGTTTACCAAAAAATCGACTATTTCAGACAATGAGATTTTTAAAAACAAAAAAAATTTTCAAACTGCCTAAAATATATATTTTTTTAAATAATGGTAAACCAAGAAAGTATGACAGGACATGTGACTATGATGGAACAAAATTTTTTTTTTAATTTATGCAAAACAGATACAAATATTAAAAAATATGGGTCAAATGACTATTTTCACGATTTAATTGATTCGAAATTTTAGCCCGAATTATGAATAGTTTAAATAATTATTTTCGAGCTTTATCCTAAAATAAGAATGCAACGTGGCCAAATAGAAAACTTCTGAGACAGACAGAATCTCAAAAATATTTAAAAAATAGTGTTAATATTATTTAATGTAATATATTTTTTCTTAACAAACAAATAATTTTTTCTTTGGACAAAAATAATTTTTTCTTTGGACAAAAATGAAAAAGAGGAAAGAAAAATGAGAAATTATGAATGTTTTTTTATTGTGATTTGATAATAAGAAAAATAAAAAAAACAAAAGAAATAAAAAAAGGAAAGGAAGGGGATGTGGTTGGTTGCCTTCTCATTTTCTTTCCTCTTTTTTATTTTTGTCCAAAGAAAAAAGAATTTTTTTTTTTTGAGAAAAAGTTTTTTTTTGTTAATTACAATGGGAGCATTTTATGGTGGTTGTCCAAATTTGGTGGTTGAATTCTTGTTTTTATTTTCAGGAATTCTATACATTAACTTGAGTATTGGACGTTAAATAGGATTTTAAATCCGATTTTAATCTAATTTAAAATTCTAAAATTTTAATATTATTTAGCAATTTTTAATTTTTAATTTGTTTGGGACAGATGCGTAAAAGGACATTTATATTTTGCTTGAAAATTTAATTATTTCATTTTGGTCGACAATTGCATTGTTTTGTTGAAAATTAATTTTGTTGGTTTTATTGTTTTTTTTTTAATTTTATTGAAAATTTAAATATTTTGTTAGAAATTTTTTTGTTGAATATTAATTTTTTCAGCTTAAAATTTAAATATTCCATTTTTGGTTGGAAATGGATACTTTTTAGTTGAAAATTCTGCTATTACATTTTTAGTTCTGAATTCATCTATTTTGTTAAAAATTTTATTAATTGGTTGAAAATTGTATTTTTTTTTTTAGAGTTCAGCAATTTTGTACAAAAGACATACTTGTTGGTTAAAAATTTAACTTTTGTTACAAATTCGTCTTTTTGGGTTGAAAATTCAACAATTTTTTTTTTAGAAAATTAAACTATCTTGTTGAAAATCAACTTCTATTTTGAGAATTAACTTCTATGTTGAAAATTTGTATTTTCGGGTTCAAAATTCAAGTGATTTGTAAAAAAATTGTCTCTTCTGTTGAAAATTCATCTTTTTTTAAATATATATCTTGGTAGAATTTTCATTTCTTTTTTTTTCGTTTGAAAATACAATTTCTTTGTTCAAAATTAATCTGTTTTTTTTTTAATTCGTCTTTTTTGGTTGAAATATCAACTATTACATTTTTTGTTGAGAATATATCTTTTTTGTTCAAAAATTTAACAATTTTGTTAAACTTTCAGAATCCGTTTCTTTTGATTTAAAATTAAATTATTTTGTTGAAAATTCATCTTTTGAAGGAAAATTCATCATTTTTAGTTGAAAATTAATTCTTTTCATTATAAAGGTCTACTTATATATTTTTGTTGCAAAATTAATCTCTTTTGTTGAAAATTTAATTATTTTGTGGAAATTTCAACTTTTTTGGTTAAAAATACAACTACTTGGTTAAAAATTAAACTACTAAGTAAAAAAAATAATTTTTTTGGTTTAAGATTAACCTCTCTAGATGAAAATCTGTTTCTTTTTGATTAAAAATTATCACTTTTTGTGAAAGTGTTTTTTTTTTAAATTCAACAATTTTAAAGAAACTTGAACTATTTGGTTGCAAATCAGCTTTTTTTTTGAAAATTCATATTTTGAAATTGAAAATTCAACTATTTTATAAAAATTTCAACTAGTTTTTTGAAAAATAACTTTTTTGTTGAAAACTGACATTTTGGGGTTGAAAATTTAATTTTTTCTTCAAAATTCATATATTTTTGGGCTGAAAATTAAAATATTTTCTAGAAAATTCGACTTTTTGGCTTAAAAATTAAAAAATTTAATAAAAACGTCAAAAATTCTGTAGAAAGTTTTTTTTTTTGAAAAGTAACTTTTTTTTTTGAAAATTCATATTTTGAGGTAGAAAATGCAATTTTTTTGTAGAATTTTGAATTTTTTTCATGCATTGATTTCGCTACATAAAAGTATTGATAAGAAAGTAGATTTAATTTCCATCTTAACTAAAATTTTGTTGAATTTTTTTTTTTTTGAAACATATTTCCAGGCTAAAAATTTAACTATTTCGTTGAAAATTGACTTTTTTGATGAAAATTCTACTGTTTTGTAGAAAAGTTATTTTTTTTACTTGAAAATTCAACAATTTCTTACAAACTTTAACTATTTTTTTGAAAAATGAAATTTCATGTTGAAAATTCATATTTTGGGGTTGAAAATTCCACTATTTTGTTGAAAATTCAACTATTTCATTGAAAACGAACTTTTTTGTAGAAAAATTCATATTTTTGGGTTGAAAATGTAACTGTGTTCTAAAAAAGTCGTTTTTTAACTTGACAATTCAAAAATTGTATAAAAATATCGCCTATTTTGTTAAAAATTCGACTTTTTCGTTGAAAATTTAATTATTTTCTTGAAAATTCAACTATTTTTTTAAAAAGTCATATTTTGGTGGACAATTCTACTATTTCGTTGAAAATTTATTTATTTTCTTGAAAATTCAACCATTTTGGTAAAAGTCATCTTTTTTCATAAAAAAGTCCTTTTTTTCTTTTGAAAATTATTCTTTCTCGGTTTAAAATTGATTTTATTGCTGAAAATTCAACTTTTTAATAAAAAAAATCAATGTTCTGACTAATTCTGACTAATAGAAATATTTGAAATTTCACCTATTTGGTTGAAAATGCATCTTAGAAATTTAACTATTTTGTTAAAAATTCATTTTTTTTATTGAAAATTCATTTTTTGAACTAAAAGTTTAATTAATCCATTTTTTGTTGAGTACAGCTTTTTTTTATTTAAAAATTAAACTGGTTTTTGGTTGAAATATCAGCTATTATATTTTTCGCTAAAAAATAATATTATTTATTTGAAAATTCAACTATTTGGTTAAAAATGCATGTATTCTTTTGAAAATTGTTTTTTGTTAGAAAATTAATTTTTTGATTGAAAACTCATTTTTGTAAATGAAAATTTATGTATTTTGTTCAAAATTGATCTTTTTTTTTGGCAGAAATTTAATCTTTTGATTAAAAATTCATATTTTTTTGGTCAAAAATTTAACTATTCGGTTGAAAATTTGTGTATTTTGTTAGAGATTCGTGTTTTCGGTAGAAAATTAATTTTGTTTGAAAATTAATTTTTTTCAATGAAAAATTTAATTATTTGATTGAAAATTCATGTATTTTGCTCAAAATTCCTCTTTTTTGGTAGAAAATTAATTTTTTGGTTGAAAATTCATTTTTCTTGTTTGAAAATTCAAATATACTTGTCTGAAGGTCTATTTTTAAAAAATTCGTCTTTTTGGTTGAAATGAACTGTTTTTGATTTAAAAATTTTTTTTGTTTTTTGAAATATCAACCATATTACGTTTTTCATTGAAAATTTTCGTGTTTTTTTTTGGTTGATTATTAACAATCATTTTATCTTAGAATTCAACTATAGAATTTTTAATTGAAAATTCTTTTTTTGTTAAACATTAATTTTCTTGTTTGAAAATTCCTCTCTTTGGTTGAAAAATGAACTATTTTGTTAAAAATTAATTTTATTAGTTGAAGATCCATCATTTTAGTTGAAAAATAATCTCTTTGGTTGAAAAATTAACTCTTTTGTTGAAAATTCGTATTTTTTTTGTTGCATAAATATCAACCTTTTTATCTGAAACTTTAAAATCTCAATTTTTCTTTTTTTAAATTTATCTTTTATAATTGAAAATTCAACTATTTGGTTAAAAATTCATGTATTCTTTTGAAAATTGATTTTTGTTAGAAAATTAATCTTTTGATTGAAAATTCATTTTTTTAATGAAAATTCATCTTTTTGGTAGAAATTTAATCTTTTGTTTGAAAATTCATTTTTTTTTGTCGAAAATTTAGCTATTCAGTTGAAAATTCATGTATTTTGTTGAAGATTCGTGTTTTTGGTAGAAAATTAATTTTGATTGAAAATGAATTTTTATAATGAAAAATTTAACTATTTTATTGAAAATGTATGTATTTTGCTCAAAATTCCTCTTTTTTGGTAGAGAATTAATTTTTCGGTTGAAAATTCATTTTTCTTATTTGAAAATTCAAATATACTTGTCTGAAGGTCTATTTTTTATAAATTCGTATTTTTGGTTAAACTGAACTGTTTTTTATTAAAAAAAAAAAATTTTGTTTTGAAATATCAACCATATTACGTTTTTCATTGAAAATTTTCGTGTTTTTTTGGCTGATTATTATTAATCTTTTTATCTTAGAATTTAATTATACAATTTTTAATTGAAAATTCTTTTTTTTTTTTTAGTTGAAAATTCCACTATTTGGTTGAATATTCGGCTTTTTTCAACTACTTTCTTGAACATTAATTTTCTTGTTTGAAAATTCATCTCATTGGTTGAAAAATGAACTATTATGTTAAAAATTAATTTTATTAGTTGAAGATCCATCATTTCACTTGAAAAATAATCTCTTTGGTTGAAAAATTAACTCCTTTGTTGAATGTTTATTGTTTATTGTTCATTGAATGTACATCATTAATAACAATATTGAATCAAAATTACGATTTTTCTCCTTTTAAAATTTATATTTTTAAATATTTGCATTCTTTATTTGTAAATATTAGTGCTGTCTAGATACGATATGCTCGATTTTGTGATAATAAAAGAGTCGCGAGACAACATTTAACCTCATTATTTAGCACCTGTGAGTTATTTATTTTTTCTTTGAAAATTACACTGCAATTATACACCTGTGTCAATCAATAAAAAGTGTAGAAATAAAAAATAGTTTTTAAATAGCAAATGCTATTTGGAACAGGAATAATAAATTTGTAAGAGATATATCTCTTACAAAATTTATTATTTATTTATTATTTATATATTATATAAATTGTATGTATTATTATATTATTTATATTTATTATTCATTCATTTATTAACCAATAATAGTATACTATTATTCGTAATAATTTATGGCTATTGATAAAATATTATTTTCCACGGAAATAAGAAATTCCACACAGCGAAGAAAATAATAATAATAACTTTATTGATAAAAATTAAATTAACTAAAATAAATTTTATAAAATTATATATTTATACTTTTATTATCATATTAATTATATTAATTTTATTTTTAAACATAAAAGGCTTTATTCGAAACATTCTAGAGACTACACTTTTTTCCTTATTCCCCTCTTTTCCCCTTTTTAAAAAATTCTTCTTTTCAGAATTCCTATATTTTGGTAAAAAAATCAATTCATTCGTTGAAAATTAAATTATTTGGTTAAAAATTCATCTTTTTCGTTGAAAGTTCAAGTATTTCAGAAAGTTAACTTCTTTGTTCAAAATTCAACTGTAATTTTTTTTGGTTGAAAATTAAACTATTTTGTTGAAAATTCGACTTTTTTGGTTGGACTTAAAATTTTTTCGTTGAAAAAAAATAAATATTTTTGGTTTGAAATATTATCTTTTACATTTTTTGTTGAGAAATAATCCAACTATTTTTGGCAAAAAATTAATTATTTTTAGTTGAAAATTCTACTTTTCTATTTTTGTTTAAAAATTCATCTCTTTTGGTTCAAAATTCTACCGCTTGAGTGAAAATCCAACTATTTTAAAAAAAATTCTTGTTTTGGTTGGAAATTCATGTATTTTCGTAGAAAATTAATTTCTTTGTTGAAAATTCAACTGTAATTTTTTTTGGTTGAAAATTAAACTATTTTGTTGAAAATTCATCTTTTTTATTGACAATTCAAGTATTTTAGTAGAAAATTAACTTCTTTGTTGAAAATTTAACTGTTATATGTTTTGGTTGAAAATTCAACTATTTTGTTGAAAATTCGACTTTTTTGGTTGGACTTAACATTTTTTCGTTTAAAATACAAATATTTTTGGTTTGAAATATTATCTTTTACATTTTTTGTTGAGAATTAATCCAACTATTTTTGGCTAAAAATTAATTCTTTTTAGTTGAAAATTCAACTTTTATATTTTTGTTTTCAAATGCATCTCTTTTGGTTAAAAATTCTACTATTTGAGTGAAAATCCAACTATTTTGTTAAAAAATTCTTTTTTTTTTTTGGTGCAATATTTGTATTTTTTTCTTGAAAATTTAACTATTTTTGTAGATAAAATGAATTTTTTTGTTGAAAATTCATCTTTAATCTTTTTTTTGGTTGAAAATTCTACTATTTTTTTGAAAATTCGTATTTTTTGGTTGAATTTAACAGTTTTTGATTTAAAATAGAAATATATATTTTTTTGAAATATTAACGATTTTATTTTTTGATCAGAATTAGTCCAACTATTTTTGGCCAAATATTAATTAAAAAATAATTATTTGAAAATTCTACTTTTATATTTTTGGTTCAAAATTAAACTTTTTTGGTTCCAAATTCTACTATTTTGGTTCAAATTTAATTATTTTGTTGAAAATTGACTACCTTGTTAAGAATTTATCTATTTTGGTTGAAAATTCTACTATTTAGGTCAAAATCCAACTATTTTGTTAAAAAGTCATTTTTTTATTAAATATTTATCTTGAAAATTCGTTTTTTTTTTGGTTTAAAATTAATTTTTTTTAAAATAAAAATTTAACTATTCCAGTTGAAAATTTACCACTTTAGTGGAAAATTCATCTCTTTGGTTGAAAATTTAGATAAGAAAATCCAACTATTTTTGGCTTAAAGTTAATTCCGAGGTTAATGTTTTTTTTTAAATTATACTTTTATTTTTGCGGTTCAGAATTTATCTCCTTTGTTCATAAATTCTACTATTTGGTTGAAAATTTATTTATTTTGTTGAAAATTCAAGTATTTTGTTAAAAATTCCTGTATTTTGGTTGAAAATTCTATTTTGGTTAAAATCCAACTATTTTTTTTAAAGTCATATTTTTTTGTTTGAAAATTTGTATTTTTGCTTTGAAATATTATTTTTTACATTTTTTATTAAAAATTAATTCAACTATTTTTGGCCAGAGGTTAATTCTTTTTAGTTAAAAATTCTACTTTTATATTTTGGTTTTAAAATTCATCTCCTTTGGTTAAAAATTCTACTATTTAAGTGAAAATCCAACTATTTTGTTAAAAAGTCATATTTTTTTGGTTGAAAATTTTTATTTACGGGTTGAAAATTTAACTATTTTGTTAACAAAAATTTTTTAATTGAAAAAAAAATTTTTTTGTATAAAATTAATTTTTTTAACTGAAAATTGATTTATTTCAGTTGAAGATTCATCACTTTAGTGGATTTATCTTTTCGGTTGAAAGTTTAAAAATTTTGTTGAAAACTAGTTTCATTGTGGATGAAAATTAACTTTTTAAACTGAAAATGTAACTATTCTATTTTTGGTCGTAATTTCATCTTTTTAAATTGAAAATTCAATTACTTGGGTAAAAATTAATAATTCAAATAATAATTGAATAATTGAAATATTTCTTTTTTTGTTCCAGGTGAGTGTCAATTTTATGAATCCTTATTGAAGACAGCAGATTGTGTATTGTAAGTACAAAAAAAATGCTCTCAATAATTTACTTTTTCTGAGCAAAAAATAATTTTGAATACAAAATAAAAATTTTTATTCTAGGAAATTTAAAAGAATATTTAGAACTTTATATTTTCCAAATTTTCGGAAAGCTTTTTATGTCAAAACTTCTATATCTAAAAATCTTTTAAAATGATTCGTTTTTTCTAAAATTTTAAAAAAATTCTGCAAAATAAATAAATTGCCTTAAAATCTTCCAGATTGACAATTTCTGAAATTTTTTACAAATTTATTCCCCTTTTATTATATTTTCTTTTAATTAAAAAGAGCCAGAAGTAAATTCAAAAATGAATGAAAATTCAATTTGAGTACCGTAAAACGGGGCAAAGTCGCTCATGTAGGGTAAAGTTGCTCACCCCCAAATTTATATTTTAAAATTCAATATCAAATTTCTTGGGCGAAAAATAAAAAGATTATCGATTGTTTTAATTAGTACAGCTGATAAATTTTATTTTGAAATTTATTTGGTGCGAATTAATTGATGAGCAACTTTACCCCACATGAGCGACTTTACCCCGTTTTAGGGTAATATATATTTTTTTTGAAAAATTTTTTTTTTTAATTTAAAAATTTTCAATAAATAAAGCTTCACCTTGAATCGAAAATTAATTTTACCCCGACACTATTCCGGTCTGTTTTCACTTCTACTTTGCACTCGGTGAATAACGTGATCTCGCTTAATATTTTCGCTCATCTGTTTTCGGCCTTGGTTACTTATCTAGAATGATAAAAAATTTTCCATTTTTCCATTCTCATTGATGAGAGTGAAATTAATTTTTTACCAAAAAGAAAACAAATTTTCAACAAAATACTTAAATTTTCAACCAAAGAAATGAATTTTCAACTAAATTGATGCATCTCCAACCAAAAAATGAATTTTTAACAAAATTGTTGAATTATCTGCAAAGAAATTAATTTTTAACCAAAACAAATTAATTTTCAAGGAAAAATGTTAGAGTTGATATTTCATTCAGAACAAATTTTTATTTTAAATCAAAAACAGTTGCAGTCAACCCAAAAAGACAAATTTTCAAGAAAATAGTTGAATTCTAATCCAAAAAGACGAATTTTCAACAAAACAGTTGATTTTTCAACCAAAAAGAGTACTTTTTAGTAGAATTGTTTAATTTTCAACAAGGTAGATAATTTTTAAACAAATAGTTGAATTTTCAACCAAAAACATGAATTTTTAATCATGAAAAGATTAATTTTGCACCGCAAAATACGAATTTTCAAAAAAAAAAGTGATTCAATTTTCAACTAAAATGATGAATCTTCAACTGGAAAAATTGAAGAAAAAAATTTTTATTTATCAATAAACAATAAATTTTACTTTTGAACCGCCTTTCGGTCATTAAAAAAAATAACTATTCAATTATTTTGTTCAAATTTTTTGTTTTTTTTTTTTGCTTAAATTTCAACCATTTTGGTAGAAAATTCAACTATATTTTTGAAAATTAGTTTTTTTTTTGTGGTTAAAAATTGATTTTTTTAACTGATAATTTAACTATACCATTTTTGATTGTAAATTTCTCTTTTTTAGTTGAAAATTCATCTATTTTGTAGAAAAATTTTTTTCAGAAAATTAACCTGCTTGACTGAAAATTGAACTGCTTGCGGCTGAAAGTTGAAATACTTTCTTAAAAATTTATTTTCTTGGTTAGTGATGCACCATTTTAGTTGAAAATTCATCTCTTTAGTTGAAAATTTAACTATTTTGTGGAAAATTTTACAATTTTTTTGAAAAATCGTTTTTTTTTATGGAAGATTTATTATTTAACTGAAAATTTAACTATTCCAGTTAAAGATTCTTCATTTTAGTTGAAAATTGAACCACTCTTTTTTTTTAATTTATGAAGATTCATCATTTTAGTTGAAAGTTCAACTATTTTTTTTAAATTTAACTGTTTGCTTGAAAATTCGTATTTTTGAAAGAAAATTAATGTTCTTGGTGAAAACTTCATATTTTTTGTTGAAAATTCAACTATTTGGTTAAGAAGTAATTTTTTTGGATGATGATTCTTCATTTTAGTTGAAAATTCATCTCTTTGGTTGAAATTTTAACAAATTTGTTGAAAAATTGTTGTTTTTTATTCAAAATTTATTATTTAACTGAAAATTTAACTATCTCAGTTGAAGGTTCTTCATTTTAGTGGAAAATTGAACCATTTTTTGTTGTTGAAAATTTATGAAGATTCATCATTTTGGTTGAAAATTCATCTATTTTTTTTTAAATTTAACTTTTCACGTGAAAATTCGTATTTTTCGGTAGAAAATTAATCTTGTGGGGTAAAAATTCATATTTTTTGTTGAAAATTCAACTACTTCGTTAAGAAGTAATTTTTTTGATGATGAATCTTCATTTTAGTTGAAAATTCATGTATTTTGTTAAAAATTCGTATTTTTTTCGGTAAAAAATAAATTTTTTTGGTTGAAAAATCGTTTTTTTTTTGTTGAAAATTCAGCTATTTGGATCAAAACTAATATGCTTTGTTAAAAATTAAACAATTTTGTTCAAAAGTATCATTCTTAATTAAAAATTCAACTTCTTGGTTGAAAGTTAGACTACTTTCTTAAAAATTAATTTTTTGGTTCGAGATGCATCATTTCAGTTGAAAATTGAACCATTTTTTTTTAAATTCATGAAGATTCATCATTTTAGTTGAAAATTCATATATTTTTTTTTAAATTTAACTATTTGCTTGAAGATTTGTATTCTTCTGTAGAAAAATAATCTTCTTGTTGAAAACTTCATATTTTTTGTTGAAAAATCAACTATTTGGTTAAGAAGTAATTTTTTTGGATGATGAATCTTCATTTAAGTTGAAAATTCATGTATTTTGTCAAAAATTCGTATTTTTTTTCAGTATAAAATCAATTTTTTTGGTTGAAAAATCGTTGTTTTGTTTTGGTTGAAAATTCAGCTATTTGGATCAAAATTAATCTGCTTTGTTAAAAATTAAAAAATTCTGTTAAAAGGTATTCTTCTTAATTGAAAATTCAACTTCTTGATTGAAGGTTGGACTACTTTGTTAAAAATTAATTTTTTGGGTCCAGATGCATCATTTTAATTGAAAATTCATTTTTTTTCTGGACAAAAAAAAATTTTAATTGAAAATGTAACTATTCCTTTTGTGATTGAAAAATTATCTTTGTTAGTTGAAAAGTCAACTGTTATGTTGAAAATTTGTCTTTTTGGTTGAGGATTCAATTATTTTTGTTGGAAATTCGTCTTTTTTTATCTGCAACTTTTTTTGATTTAAAATTAAAATTTCTTTTGATTGAAGTATATCAACTATTACATTTTTCGTTGAGAATTCATCTCTTTTGATTAAAAAAAGATAGTTATTATAGAAAATGCAACAGTTTGGTTAAAAAGTAATTTTTTTATGAAGATTTTTTATTTTAGTTGAAAATTCATCACTTTGGTTGAAAATTTAACTATTTTGTGGAAAATTTTACAATTTTTTGAAATATCTTTTTTTTTATTGAAGATTTATTATTTAACTGAAAATTTAACTATTCAAGTTGAAGATTCTTCATTTTAGTTGAAAATCCAACCATTATTTTTTTTTGTTGGAAATTTATGAAGATTCATCAATTTTTTTTCTTGGTAAAAACTTCATACTTTTTGTTGAAAATTCAAATATTTGGTTAAGAAGTAATTTTTTCGGATGATGATTCTTCATTTCAGTTGAAAATTCATCTCTTTGGTTGAAATTTTAACAATTTGATTGAAGAATCGTTGTCTTTTTATTAAAAATTTATTATTTAACTAAAAATTTAACTATTCCAGTTGAAGATTCTTCATTTTAGTTGAAAATTGAACCATTTTTTTGTTGTTGAAAATTCATGATGATTCATCATTTTGGTTGAAAATTCATCTATTTTTTTTAATTTAACTTTTTACGTGGAAATTCGTATTTTTTGGTAGAAAATTAATCTCCTTGGTTAAAAATACATATTTTTTGTTGAAAATTCATCACTTTGGTTAAAATGTTAACAATTTTGTTGAAAAATCTTTTTTTTTTGAAAATTCATTGGTTAACTATTCCAGTTGAAGATTCATCATTTTAGTTGAAAATTTATTCATTTTCTTGAAAATTTAACTATGTTCTTGAAAATTTGTATTTTTTGGTAGAAAACTAATCTTCATGCGTAAAAATTCATATTTTTTGATGAAAAATCAACTATTTCGTTAAGAGTTAATTTTTTTGGATGATTCTTCATTTGGATCAAAATTAATCTGCTTTGTTAAAAATTAAACAATTTTGTTCAAAAGTACCATTCTTTGTTACAACTACTTTGTTAAAAATTAATTTTTTGATTCGACATGCATCATTTTAGTTGAAAATTCATTTTTTTCTGGGCAAAAAAATAATTTTTTTAATTGAAAATGTAACTATTCCATTTGTGATTGAAAAATTATCTTTGTTAGTTGAAACTTCAAATGTTTGGTTGAAAATTTATGTATTTTGTTGAAAATTCGTATTTTTCGGTAGAAAATTAATCTTCTTAGTTAAAAATTCATGCTTTTGGTTGAAAATTAAACAATTTTGTTAAAAAGTATCCTTTTTGGTTGAAAAGTCAACTGTTATGTGGAAAATTCGTCTTTTTGGTTGAGGGTTGAAAATTTTAATATTTTGTCTAAAAATCATTTTTTTATTTAAAATGTATTATTAAACTGAAAATTTAACTATTCCAGCTGAAGATTCATAATTTCATTTTTTTATTTCAAAATTTCTTGGCTGTTTTTCAAAATTTAACTATTTTGTTGAAAATTTGTATTTTTCATAGAAAATTAATCTTGTGGATTAAAAATTCATGTTTTTAGTTGAAAATTCAACTATTTGGTTAAAAATTGATCTACATTGTTTAAAACAACAATGTTGTTAAAATGTACTGTTTTTTGTTGGAGTCAACTGTTTTGCTGAAGATTCGTCTTTTTGGTTGAGGATTCAATTATTTTGTTGAACTATAACATTTTTTCTTGAGAATTCATTTCTTTTGGTTAAAAATCATTCTGCTTTGCAGAAAATTCAACAATTTGTTTAAAAGTTGATTTTTTTGGATGAAGATTCTTCATTTTAGTTGAAAATTCATCTCTTTTATTGAATTATTTATTGAATTCCAGTTTCATTGCATGCAATAGTGAAACCTAATTTTTATTAAAATAAAATCTTTTATGCATTATTTAAAAAGAAATTGAATTATTAATCACTTTTTTGTTTTCTAGTCTAACTGTAGTCGAAGATCTAATTAA
>CAKNYM010051150.1:92117-102383 GCA_932195095.1 Andricus curvator | reverse complement strand
TTTGTCAGTTTGTCAGTTTGAGCTTCTCGACATCACTTCCTACAATAGCCAATCCCTCACTCTCTCTTTCACCAGCAATGTTATTCGAATCATTTTTAGTCATGAATATTATACATGCGAATGTATATCTTCGTGACCCAATTTCTCCTCGCTTTGCCCGCACAGCCTCTTATCGGAAAGCACTTGTTTATTACTTTTTCTGTCTTCATACAGACGATTAATCTGTCATCAAACAACACTTGGCGAAATTACTCCTACTGATCAACTGCAAACCTGTTCTATTCATAAAGGAAAAATTAATTATTGCTGGAAGGCTCAAACCTAGAAATCCGAAATGAAATTCCTTATTAAAGACTTGACACTCTTTCCCCTATTTCCCTCTTTACCCCTTTTTTGAAGAATTCCTCTTTTTCCCCCTGTATTCAAGAAACTTTCCCTTTTTCTCAATGTTTTGCTTAAATTCGATCCAAATCATGGCCGTGCGGTCTGAGTGACCGCACGGCCCCACGGCCATACTGATTTGTCACTTTTTACTCAAATGAGGGACAAGCTCAAGATCAAGGTTGTGGCCGTGCGGTCTTACGGACATCGTATGAGCTTGCAATTGATATTACTCACTAATTTCACGCAGGACCACGCGTTGTCCACCTATCTCGCCAAAATTAAAACTAAAATGAATGCTGCTAATAAGAACAGCCTCGAGGAAGATCAGTGGGGGTGGCAGGGACCCACATATCAGAATCATGGTGCGGTCTGTTAGACCGCATAACCATACTCAAAGGTTAAAGACTCATCTATTTTGTTGAAAATTTCGACATTCGTCTTTTAGGATAGCAAATTCGTCCTTTTTGATACAAAATTCAACTCTTTGGTTAAAAATGCAACAATTTTTGATAGAAATTTGATCATTTTGTTTGAAAATTCGATCTTTTGGTTGGAAATTATCTTTTTTCTTGCTTAATCAACTAGTTTGTTAAAAAGTTGTGTTTTTTTGTCAGAAATTTAACTGTTTTCTTGTACACTCGTCTTTGTGAATAAAAAATTCGTCCTTTTGGGTTAAAAATTCATCTTTTTCGGTAGAAAAGTGATTTTTTTTGCCTGAAAGTTCATCTTTTTTAGATTAAAATTAACTTTGTTGTTAGAAATTCCACTGTCCTCTAAAAATATCAATTTTTGATTGGAAAAATTCAACTTTTTTTAAAAGTTTAATCACTTATAATAAAATATCTTTTTCGTTTATGTTTTAAAATTCAAACGTTTGGTTAAAATTTCAAATATTTGGCTCAGTATTTATCTTTGTAATTTGAAAATTCAATTTAGTTAAAAATTCAACTTTTTTGTTGAATTCAACTGTTTTTTTTTTAATTTAAAATTCATCTCTTTGGTTGAAAATTCAGTTGTCATTAAAAAAAAACTCGTCCTTTTGGCTTAAATTTTTTTGAAATAGTGTTATTGTACTCTTAGTTGTCTTTTTTGTTTGAAAAGTCTACTATTCTATTTTTGGTTCAGAATTCGTCTCTTTTGGATATAAAATTTACCTTCTTTGGTTAAAAATTCAAATTTTCAACTGTCTTTTAAAAAATTCGTCTTTTTGACTTGAAAATTCAACTATTTAGTTAAAAATTCAAAAATGTTGTTGAAAATTCGTCTCTTATTCATGAAAGTTTAACTATTTGAATGAAAATTCATCTTCCGGTTTTTAAAATTATTCAATTTAACTGTTATGTTAACAATTTAATTGTTTCAACTATTTTGTTAAAAATTTATATTTGCGGATATAAAACTCTTTAGTAGAAAATTGATATTTTTGACTTGCAAATTCCACTATTTGATGAAAGTTCATATATTTTTTGAAAATTTGTCTTTTTCGGTTGAATTTAACTCTTTTTTAATTTAAATTTTAAGTCTCTTTAGTTTAGAAAATCGAATAGCATATTTTTTGTTAAGAATTCATTTTCTTAAATTAAAAATTAATCTTTTTTGATAGCAAATTCATCATTGTTGATTGAAAAGGAACTTTTTTGTTGAAAATTCAACAATTTTATAGAAATTTCAACGATTTTGTTGAAAATTAACTTTTTTTCCAAAATTCATATTTTGTAGTTGAAAATTCAACTGTTTTGCAGAAAGTTCGTCTTTTTGGCTTGAAAATTTAAAATTTTATAGAAATTTCAAGGATTTTGTTGAAAATTAACTTTTTTGTTGAAAAGTCATATTTTGTAGTTAAAAATTCAAAACTTCATACAATTTTTTAATATTTTGTTCAAAATTAACTTTTTTTCGAAAATTGATATTTTGTAGTTGAAAATTCAACTGTTTTGCAGAAAGTTCGTCTTTTTGGCCTGAAAATTCAAAATTTTATAGAATTTTAAAATATTTTCTTAAAAGTTATCTTTTTTTGCTGAAAATGTATATTTTGTAGTTCAAAATTCAAAATTTCGTAGAATTTTAAAATATTTCCTTGAAAATTAACTTATTTTTGAAAGTTCATATTTTGTAATTGAAAATTCAACTGTTTTGCAGGAAGTTAGTCTTTTTGGCTTGAAAATTCAAAATTTTATAGAATTTTCAAATATTTTGTAGAAAATCAACTATTTTGTTGGAAATTCGTCGTTTTTGGTTAAAAATTAACTTTTTTGTTAAAAATTTATATTTGTGGACAGAAAATTCAACTGTTTTGTAGAAAAATGATATTTTTGACTTGAAAAATTCCATTATTTGATTGAAAATGAACTCTTTTATGAAAAAATATACTTTCGGTTTAAAATTCAACTGTTTTCTAGAACCACATTTTTTTTAGCTTAAAATTTCAACAGTTTGGGAGACAATTCAACTATTTCGATGAAACTTCATATATTTTTTAAAAATTTGCCTTCTTCAGTTGAAATAAACTCTTTTTTAATTTAAAATTTAAATCTCCTTAGTTTAGAAAATCAAGAATAAAATTTTTTATTAAAAATTCATTTTTTAATTTAAAAATTCATCTTTTTTGATAGCAAAGTCATCATTATTGGTTGAAAAGAAACTTTTTTGATAAAAATTCAACTGTTCTGGTTATAAATTCAATTGTCTTCTAAAAAATTTGTCTTTTTGGCTTGAAAATTCCACTATTTGGTTAAAAATTTGAACGGTTAAAAATTAATCTCTTTTAATTGAGGATTCAACTATTCTGATGAAAATTCATGTATTTTTCTTTTTTTTGGTTTAATTTAACTATTTTTTTATCAACAATTTAAATATCTTTTGATTAAAAAACCAAGTATCATATTTTGTATTAAGAATTAATTTTTTGGATCAAAAATTCATCTTTTTTGGTAGAAAAGTTATCATTCTTGAGTTAAAAAGGAACTTTTTTTTTTGAAAATCCAATTTTTCCGGTTAAAAATTCCACTGTCTTTCAAAAAACTATTCTTTTTCGCATGAAAACATAACTATTTGATTGATCGATTTGATTAAAGTTTAATCTCATTTGTGTGAAAATTCGATCATTTTGTTGAAAATTCAACCTTGTAGGTGTTGTCTCTTATTATCTTATTGATAATATTGATTGATAATAATGTTTTGGATAACTAAGATATTGCTGACACAATCGATAGTAATTTCTTAATCAAAAAGTAAATTTTTTATCACTAAACATCATTTTCACCTGCATCATTGGTAATTTCCGAAAGAATGAAACAAATTTAAAAAAATAAAAAATAAATAAAAAAAATTCTAGACCCTAATCCCAATTCAAAAAATGCAATAGTTGATATTTAACAAAAAAAATCACTTCAAACCAAAAACACCAAAAAGATTAATTTTCAATAAAGAAAACGAATTTTCTACAAAAAAGTTTAATTTTGTACCAAATAATTGAATTTTGGACTAAATATTTAACAAATAATTAAATTTTTAACCAAGAAGATTAATTTTCTACTAGAAAAGATGAATTCTCAACAAAAAATTTAATATTCGATATTTTAACAAAAAATGTAATAGTTGATATTTCAACAACAAAAAATTAATTTTTAAAAAAAGGTTCCTTTTTAAACAATAAAAGGCTTTTCTACCAAAAAAGACGAATTTTCACAACAAGAAACAATTTATGAAACTAGTTAATTTTTCAACCAAAAATATTAATTTTATACGAGAAAAGACGAATTTTTGAACAAAATACATAATTTTCAACCAAATAGTGTAATTTTTAACCATGAAGTTTAATTTTCTAAAAAAAAATCATTTTTCAACAAATTACATAAATTTTCAACTAATTTGAACAATGGATGGGATGTTAGTCTAAATAAAAAAAATCCAGAAATGGACTCGTTAAATTTTCAAATTAAGAGAATTAATTTTCAATGAAAAAACGAATTTTCTACAAAACTATTTAATTTTGTACCAAATAGTTGAATTTTTTACCAAATTGTGAAATTTTCAACCAAAGAAAATTTATTTTCTACCAGAACAGGTGAATTCTCAACAAAAAATGTAATAGTTGATATTTCAACAAAAAAAGATTTGAATTTCTAAAAAAAGTTGCATTTTTAAGAAAATACGGCTTTTCAACAAATTAGTTGAATTTTCAACCAACAAGATTAATTTTCTACCAGAAAATTTCCACTAAATAATTTGAACAATGGGTGTGATTTTAGTCCAAAGTTTCAATTAAGAAAATTAATTTTCATCAAAAAAGACGAATTTTCTACAAAACAATTTAATTTTGTACGAAATAGTTGATTTTTCTACCAAATTGTGGAATTTTTAACCCAAGAATATGAATTTTCAACAAAAAAGTTAATTTACAACCATCAGTTGAATTTACAACAAAATAGTTGAATTTTCAGTTGAAAACATTAATTTTCAATCACAAAAAATGAATTTTTAACTAAAATTATTAATTTTCTACAAAACTGTTTAATTTTGTACCGAATAGTTGACTTTTCCACCAAATTGTGGAATTTTTAACCCAAGATTCAGAATTTTCAACAAAAAAGTTACTCGACAACCATCAGTTGAATTTACAACAAAATAGTTGAATTTTCAGTTGAAAAAATTAATTTTCAACAACAAAAAAATGAATTTTTAACTAAAGTTATGAATTTTCAACAAAAAAGTTAATTTACAAAGATCAGTTGAATTTACAACAAAATAGTTGAATTTTCAGTTGAAAAAATTAATTTTCAACAACAACAAAATGAATTTTTAACTAAAGTTATGAATTTTCAACAAAAAAGTTAATTTACAACCAACAACTGAATTTACAATAAAATAGTTGAATTTTCAGTTGAAAACATTAATTTTCAACAAGAAAAAAAAGAATTTTTAACTAAAATTATGAATTTTCTACACAAATATTTAATTTTGTACCAAATAGTAGATTTTCCCACCAAATTGTGGAATTTTTAACCCAAGAATAAGAATTTTCAACAAAAAAGTTACTTTACAACCATTAGTTGAATTTACAACAAAATAGTTGAATTTTCAGTTGAAAAAATTAATTTTCAACAAGAAAAAAAACGAATTTTTAAGTAAAATTATGAATTTTCAAACCAAAAAATGAACTTTTAAGAAAGTAGTTCCACTTTTAACCACGGAGTTGAATTTTCAACCTAAAAAGATGAATTTTCAACGTAAAATTTAATGGTTGATATTTCAAAAAAAAAAAAAGATTTTGATTAAAAATAAAAAACAGGTACATTTTTAATAAAAAAGTTGATTTTGTACCAAAAACAGATAAATTTTCAACAAAAATTGGTCAATTTTCAACCAAATAGATAAATTTTCTACCAAATTGTTGATTTTTTTAGCCGAAAATACGAATTTCCTACAAACCAGTAGAATTAAAAAAAAAGTTAATTTTTAAATTAAACAGATTAATTTTTATCATACAGTTGCAATTTTAACTAAAATATGTGAAATTTCTGAAGAAGTAGATGAATTTTCAAAAAAAAAAAATGAATGGTCAACAAAATAGACAATTTTGCAACCAAACAAATTTTTTAGTCAAGAAAAAACAATAATTTCAGTCAAATTGTTAAATTTTAAGCCGAAAATACGAATTTTCAACAATACAGTTGATATGACTTTTTAACAATATTGTTGAATTTTCAACAAAATAATTCCATTTTGAACCAAGTAATACAATTTTTAACCAAAAAAGATGAATTCTTAATCAAAAATTTAATAATAGAATTTTCAACCGTAAAGAATGAACTTTGAACCAAAAATAATTATCTTTAAGCCAAAAATAGTTAAGATTTTTTTATTGGGTTTTATTATTTAACTGAAATAAGTGGATAAATAAATAACAATTTTTATAATTTATGGACTAAAGAATATTTTTTATAAAAATTGATATTCATTTTGAATACTTTTCAAATATTAGTATAGAAAACTGGAAATTCGGACTACACATAAGTTTAATACATGCAAAATTTTATGACACTATCTTAAAACTATTTTTTTTTCCAAATTTACGACACTATTTACACTATTTTTTATTTCGAAAGTGAGCCTGAGGGCTGGAATAATTATCCAATAAAAAATATATTATCCACTTACAACAAAGAATAGTTGACTTATATTAAATAAGTTTTATATAATATATTAAATTTATTTTAATTTTTTTAAATTTTAATTCAAATTTAATTAATTAATCTTTGGGTCAATTGAAAACCGAAATTTTTCGAAAAACCAGCAAAAATGTAATTTTACTATTTTCTCTTTAAAAATTAAAGCTCGATCGAAGAGTGGAGAGGTCGTGGTTATTCACGGACGGACGTGACTCACTATCAGAAGTCTAAGCACGACTCTTGGTCCCGTATTGCATGTACCAGAGCACCTCAATCAAAAAAAAAAAAAAAAAAAAAAAAAAATCAGACATGATTTTTTTGTTGATTTTTTGTTGTTTTTATTTTCTCAATGTTTTAAAAATGCATGTATTAAGTTCTTATATATATTTTTCACCTTCTTATATTACCATTGTTGTAAATAATTTAATGAAAATTGTTAAACCCATTTTTAAGAAAAATAATTATTTCTTCTTACTTGTTTTACATTTTTCTATAATAAGTAACTTGTTTAAATTTATTTATTGTATTTTGTAATTGGCACAAGGTATGTCAAATTTTTCTCGAAAAATGTGAAACAAGTAAAATATTATTAACTTCCTTAAAAATTATTTTTCAAATTTTCATATTTTATTAATAATAATAATAATCGGCAAGTTAGTATTCGCAGCATTAAATTGTTTCTGTTCGCAGAAGATTTTTTTTTAAATTCCTTTTTTTTTAATTTGTCCGTTTTATTATTTAAAGTTTAGAAATACAAAAATTGAATTTTCAGCTAGAAATTATGAATTTCCAACCAGAAAATATAAATTTTCAGAAAAAAATTAATTTTAACAAAATAGTTGAATTTTCAACAAAGCAGTTCAACGTTTACCGACGCGATTAAATTTTCAATTGAAAAAGATCAATCTTCAAAAAAATATTTAAACTTTTAACCAAAGAGATGAATTTTCAACTAAAAATTTGAATTTTCAACAAAAGACTGATTTCTCAACAAAGTGGTTTATCCAAAAATTTTAAACAAAATAGTTGAATCCTCAAGCAAAGAAGATTAATTTTTAACCAAACAGCTGTATTTTTATCCAAGAAAAATGAAATTTGAATCCAAAAAAATATTTTATTGACTTTTCAATATCAAAGTGAGTTTTAAAAGAAGAAGTAATTTTTATGCGAAAATAGTTGAATTTTCAATCCAACAAGACAAATTTTCAACAAAAGGTTTGAATTTTTAACCGAAAAGCATTAATTTTTAAGAAAATTATTAAATTTTCTATCAAACAGTTGCATTTTTATCCAGGAGAGATGAAATTTCTAATAAAATAGATAAACTTTTAAATCAAAAAGACAAATTTTCAAAAAATAGTAGAATTTTTATAGAAAAAAGATTTTAGTTAAGTTTTGAACACTAAGATATGAATTTTAAACAAAAAGTAAATTTTCTACAAAAATATAATTTTCAATCTAAAAAGACGAATTTTTAACAAAACAATTGAATTTTAAACCAAAAAGGATGACTTTTTAACAAAATTGTTAAATTTTCAATCAAACAGTTGCATTTTTATCCAAGAAAGATACAATTTCTACTAAAATAAATAAATTTTTAAATTAAAAAGATAAATTTTCAAAAAAATAGTTTAATTTTCATCCAAAGATGTCATTTGAATTTTCAACACGGTGATATGAATTTTAAGTAAAAAAAGCAAATTTTCTACGAAAATAGTTGAATTTTCAACCCTCGATTAAATACGAATTACAGATGAATTTTCAACCAAAAAGGATGATTTTTAACAAAATTGTTGAATTTTCAAAGGAATAATAAAATTTATAACCAAAGAAAATTCTTCAAGAGGAAGTAAATACACAAAAAAAATAAAAACTTAAATACTTAAATAAAATTCCCTGACTTTTTTGAAAATTAATGTATAGAATTTCTGAAAATAAAAAAAAGAATCCAACGACCAAATTTGGACAACTACCATAAAATGCTCCCATTGTAAATAGAAAAATTTTTTTTTCAAATTTCTTTCTGGACAAAAATAAAAATGAGGAAAGAAAAATGAGAAGGCAACCAACCAAACCTCCCTTTTTTTTCTTTTAAATTCTACAAATTTAATATAAATTGTGAAGACATGGAGAAAATAAAAGCAAAAAATAATCAATAAAAAGATAAAACTGAAATAGGGAACCTCTAAATTATATCTCATTAAAAAAAAAAATAAATTAATAAAAAGTTAAATTAATAAAAAATAATCTGGACAGAATACAAAGTTAATGAAAAATACACGCTCTCAGTTATCAACGTCTTTGAAAAAAGTCAACAAAATTAAGAAGACCTCCACCATAAAATGCTCCTGTTGTAAATAGAAAAAAAAAATTTCTTAAAAAAAAAATTTCTTTCTGGACAAAAATAAAAAAGAGGAAAGAAAAATGAGAAGGCAACCAACCAAATCCCCCCCTTTTTTTTAAATTGTACAAAAATATAAATTTTCAAGACATTGAGAAAATAAAACCAACAAATAATCAATAAAAAAGACCTCTAAATTAAAGGAACCTCTAAATTATATCTCATTATATTTTTTTTAAAATTAATTAATAAAAAATTAAATTAATAAATTAATCAAAAATAATCTGGCCAAACTTGACAGAATACAAAGTTTAATGAAAAATACACGCTCTCAGTTATCAACCTTTTTGAAAAAAGTCAACAAAATTGAGAAGACCTCCACCATAAAATCCTCCCATTGTAAATGGAAAAAAAAAATTTTCTTAAAAAAAAAAAAATTCTTTTTGGACAAAAATAAAAAAGAGGAAAGAAAAATGAGAAGGCAACCAACCAAATCCCCCCTTTTTTTGAAAAAAGTCAACAAAATTAAGAAGATCTCAACCATAAAATGCTCCCATTCTAAATAGAAAAAAAATGTTCTTAAAAAAAAATTTCTTTCTGGATAAAAATAAAAAAGAGGAAAGAAAAATGAGAATGCAACTAACCAAATCCCACCCTTTTTTTCTTTTTTTTTTTAAATTGTACAAATTTAATAAAAATTTTCAAGACACTGAAAAAATAAAAGCAACAAATAATCAATAAAAAAGACCTCGAAATTAAAGGAACCTCTAAATTATATCTTTTTACATTTTTTTAAAATTAATAAATAATTTTCTTAGAAAAAAAATTCTTTCTGGACAAAAATAAAAACGAGGAAAGAAAAATGAGAAGGCAAATAACCAAATCCCCCCTTTTTTTAAATTGTACAATTTTAATTTAAATTTTCAAGACATTGAGAAACTAAAAGCAACAAATAATCAATAAAAAAGACAAAACTCAAATAGGGAACCTCTAAATTATATCTCATTAAAAATTTTTAAAAATTAATTGATAAAAAATAATCTGGCCAAACTTGACAGAATACAAAGTTAATGAAAAATACACACTCTCAGTTATCAACGTCTTTCAAAAAATTCAAAAAAATTAAGAAGATCTCAAACATAAAATGCTCCCATTCTAAATAGAAAAAAATGCTCTTATTTCTTTCTGGACAAAAATAAAAAAGAGGAAAGAAAAATGAGAAGGCAACCAACCAAATCCCACCCTTTTTTTTCTTTTTTTTTATTGTACAAGTTTAATATAAATTGTCAAGACATTGAGAAAATAATAGCAACAAATAATCAATAAAAATACCTCTAAATTATATCTTATTACATTTTTTTAAAATTAATT
>CAKNYM010051150.1:79158-92107 GCA_932195095.1 Andricus curvator | reverse complement strand
GGAAAGAAAAATGAGAAGGCAACCAACCAAATCCCACCCTTTTTTTTTCTTTTTTTTTTTTAAATTGTAAAAATTTAGTATAAATTTTCAAGACATTGAGAAAATAAAAGCAACAAATAATCAATAAAAAATACCTCTAAATTGAAGGAACCTCTAAATTATATCTCATTACATTTTTTTAAAATTAATTAATAAAAAATTAAATTAATAAAAAATAATCTGGCCAAGCTTGACAGAATACAAAGTTAATGAAAAATACACACTCTCAGTTATCAGCGTCTTTGAAAAAAGTCAACAAAATTAAGAAGACCTCCACCTTAGCCTACGAAATATTCCTAAAAAATGGGGCTAATCTTAGTTTCCACGATTTCAAAGCGTGGGTTCCAGAAGTGAGTTCATTAACGTCTTTTCTATTTAGCATTTCTAATTTTAAAAATTTCGAAGAGGCCTAGTCAGAAGTACGTTAAATTGAGAATTTCTAAAGAATTTTGCGGATGAGTGTGAAAATTTGCTAATGTCAAGTTGACATTTCTGATTGTGAGGTTGGAAGCAAACGTGAAATAGGTATTCCTATATCATGTATATATATATTAGGATGATTCATTTTGTAAGGCAAAAAAAAATTATTTTTAAAACTGAATACGCACACGTGTGTGTTTTTTATTAAACTTTGTAATCTGCAAAGTTTGACCAGATTGTATATTAAAAAATTAAAATGGGCAATTTTAAATCTTAATTAGCTTAAAAACACAACTCTTTTGTTGAAAATTCTTCTTTTTTTTGGAATTCCACTATTTTGTTAAAAATTTGTCTTTTTGGGTTGAAAGTGCCACTATTGTAGTCGAAAATTGGAAACTGCCTATTTTGGCTGAATTCAACTATTTTGATTTGAAATAAAAATATTTTATCGTTGACATATCAACTATTACATTCTTCGTTCAGAATTCAAATTTTTTTTTTGAAAATAGACTTCTTTCAGAGTTAAAATACTTTGCTAAAAATATATTTATTTTTGTTTAAAATTCATCATTTTAGTTAAAAATCCATTTCCTTGTTTCAAAATTTAACTATTTTTTGAAAATTTTATTTTTTTGTGTCAAAATAATTTTTTTAAATGAAATGTTAATACTATTGTATTTTTCGTTAAATATTGATCTTTTTTTTTTTTTTTTAAAATTCAATTAGTTTGGTGAAAAAAGTACTTTGAAAATTTACAATAATTATTAATTATTTAAACATGTTTATCAAAATATCCAGAGTTTAGCTATTTTTCAAGGAATAGGCACAATTTGTTCACGGAGTCCATTAAGTATGTCTTTCCGAAGACTCTTTTTCTATGTTTCTTTACAAATTCAGATTTTGGCTATTTTCAACGAATAGGCTAAATTTTTTTATAGAATTAACCAAGAATATCTTTCCGATTACTTTTTTTTCTATAATTCTACGCAAAGTCTTTCTGATGACTCTTTTCTATGTTGCTTTGTAAATTTATAAGAATTTATAATAATTTAAACAATTTTCATTAAAAAATTTTGAGTTTGGCTATTTTTTAACAAATAGGCTACACTTTTTTAACAGAATTAACTAAGAATATCATTCCGATGACTTTTGTGTATGATGCTTTGCAAATTTCCAAGAATTATTAATTACTTAAACAATTTTCATAAACAAATTGTGAGCTTGGCCTTTTCTTAACGAATAGGATAAATTAGTTCAGGGTATCAAGAAAGAATGTGAATCGAATAACCATTTTCTACGATACTTTGCAAATATACAATAATTATTTCAACAATTTTCATAAACATTCAGATTTTGGCTATTTTTTAAAGAATAGGCACAATTTGTTTACGGAGTCAACTAAGAATATCTTTCCGATGACTCTTTTCTATGTTGCTTTGTAAATTTACAATAATTTTTAACAATTTAAACAATTTTCATACAAAATTCAGAATTTGGCTATTTTTCAACGAATAGGCTCATTTTTTTGCAGAATTAACCAAGAATATCTTTCCGAGGACTTTTTCTATGATGCTTTGCAAATTTGCAATAATTATGAATTATTTCAACAAATTAAGAGTTCAGCCATTTTTCAATGAATGGGCTCAGTTTGTTTACGGGATCACCAAGAATGTATTTTCAATAACTCTTTTCGACGGTACTTTGCAAATTTACAATAATTACTATTTATTCAAACAATTTTTATAAACATATTCAGAGTTTGGCTGTTTTTCAAGGAGCAGGCTCAATTTCAACAGAATTAAATAAGAATATATTTCAGATGCCTTTTTTCTGTATTGTTTTGCAAATTTACAAGATTTATTAATTATTTGAACAATTTTCATTAAAAAATTAAGAGTTTGGCTATTTCTGAAAGAATAGGCCCAATTTGTTTCCAGAATGAACAAAGAATGTATTTTCAATAACTATTTTCTACGATACTTTGCACATTTACAATAATTATTAATTATTTAAACAATGTTCATAAGCGTATTCAGAGTTTGGGCATTTGTCAAGGAATAGACAAAATTTGTTTCCGGAGTCAACTAAGATTGTCTTTCCAAAGCTCTTTTCTATGTTGTTTTGTAAATTTACAAGAATTATTAATTATTTAAACAACTTTGATGAGAAAATAAGAATTTGGCTATTTTTCAACGAATAGGGTGAATTTTTTACAGAATTAACTAAGAATATCGTTCCGATGACTTCTTTCTATTATGCTCTTCAAAGGACCCCGCACCAAATGTACAGAAAAAAGCCTTATGATAAAAAATTCTGAAAAACATTTTTTCTTGTATTTTCGAACCTGCAAACTTAAAATTCGAAAGAAAAATGTCAGAAAGATGGACAGTTTTTAGACAAACACTTGTCCGAAGTTTTGATTTTTACATGTATTCTTTTTGGTTAAAAATTCAAGTATTCCAGTTAAATATTTATAATTTTAAATGAAAATTCATCTTTTAGGTTGGAAATGAAATTGTTCGATTGAAAGTTAAACTTTTTGGTTGAAGATTCATCATTTTGATTAAAAATTCATTTCTTTGGTTGAAATATGAGCTATTTGATTGAAAACTTGTTTTTTCTTTGTATGAAAAGGAATTTTTTTTGCCGAAAATTTAGCTATTTTTTTGAAAATTTGTTTATTTTTTGGTTGAAAATTATTTTGTTTATTAAACTGAAAATGTAGCTATTATTCCAGTTGAATATTCCATAATTTTAGATAAAAAATCACAGTTTTGATTGAACATTCGCTTTTGACTCATAATTTAATTATTCAATTTTTGGTTGGAAAATTATCTTTTTTAGTTGAAAATTCATCTTTTTTGGTAGAAATTAATCTTCGTGGTTGAAAATTCATCCCTTTGGTCAAAAATTCAAATTTCTAGTTAAATATTCGTCATTTTAGTTGAAAATTCATCTTTCTGGTTTAAAATTCAACTATTCCAGTTAAAGATTTACATTTTTAGTTGAAAATTCATCACTTTGTTTGAAAATTTAAGTATTTTTGTTAAAGTTAGTTTTTTTTGTGGAAAGTAATTTTTTAAACTGAAAATTTAACTTATTCCAATTGAATATTCCATAATTTTAGTTGAAAATTCATCTGTTTGGTTCAACATTAATTTTTGCAACTTAAAATTTAATTATTTAAGATTTGGTTAACAATTGATATTTCTTAGTAAAAATAATTTTTTATTGAAAATTTATTGTTTTAGTGAAAAACTCATCTTTTTTGCTTTAAAATTCAATTGTTCCAGTTGAACATTCATCATTTTTTGTTGAAAATTAATTTTTTCAACTAAAAGTTTAACTATTCCATTTTTTGTTGAAAATTGATATTTTTTAGTGCAAAATATAAATATTTGTTTCAAAATTAATTTTTTTGCCATTTTCTGCTCTGTTGTGGTAAAGGATGTTTAGAATGAAGGTCATGAATTAAAATAAATGTTTCAAGGAATCTGTATTATCAATAGAGAATAACAGAAATTTTTAACGTCTTTTTCAGACTAGATGGAGCTAGGAATTAAAAATTATTTTAATTAGTTTTGCCTGAAAAAAGATCTTCTTTCGCTCCGCTGGGAGTCGAACCACAAAACTTCTGATTTCCGGTCAGGTGCTTTCCCGTTAAGCTACTAGAGAGATCGAGAGAAGAAACCTTTTTTTATAAATACAGGAATTATTATGCTAGATGGTACAAATCAAATTTTTCAAGGAATCTGTATTTCTGAAAAAGGTTTCTTCTCTCGATCTCTCTAGTAGCTTAATGGGAAAGCACCTGACCGGAAATCGGAAGCTCCATCTAGTCTGAAAAAGACGTTAGAAATTTCTGTTATTCTCTATTGATAATAGAGATTCCTTGAAAAATTTGATTTCTGCCATCTAGCATAATCATGCGTGTATTTCTGAAAAAGGTTTCTTCTCTCGATTTCTCTAGTAGCTTAATGCGTTTCATGTTGAATTCAATACGGTACCTGCATTAATTTTCCTGTTTTGAAATCATTTTGGGCCAAATTTTCCAAATTAAAAATTGTAGTTAATAATTCAGTTAAAGTTAATATAGTTTAGTATATAATAAATAAGCAATGGAACTTGGAAATAAAGTGGAAAATGACAAATTACAAGCTTGTGCAATAGTTGTTTTTCCATCACCGGAAAACTTCGATATCTAGTATGTAGTCTGCAAATACGACTTTTCCATGCTGTCTAGTAGGAGAGGTCCTGACCTCGCACAGTCTCACGTGATAAAAATTGTGCATTTTTTTCTCTATCTTCCGAACAATAGGCTGTTTTTGTCGTGACATGAATACATTATTTATTGAGAAGTTCGATGCACTCAAGCATTTTGTGAACTAGTCATACGATTGCATAATTTTTTCAGCGTAGACGAAATGCATAATCGAAAATTGTCTAATTAAATATCTATACGATCTTTCATTATTCATTAAATATGGATTAATGATTATAATTAATTAATTATAACGCAGTTTCTCAGCGGGCAAGGCGAGAGCCGGTTGCGACTCTCGCCTCGGAAGGGCCGCAGTGCGCGAGTACTCAGTGTAATATTGCGCAATATTATGCATTACATTTGGAAACGGTTCAGGCGGCCCTGACTATTTACGCTTCAAGGGTACCGATTTAGTAGCAAGGCCAGTGCGAGGGAACCCCCGAAACTGGTATTATATGGGACTTGGAGTGTACATGAAATTTTGGTTGAATCAAACAAATTTTTCCTGATTCAACAAAATATTTGATTGACCCAACCAAATTTTTTTTGTTGCAGCAACCAAATACATCATCTACCAAAACATTTGGTTGAGACAACCAAACAGTTTATTTGAGTCAACCAAATATTTTGTTGAAAATTCAACTAAAATTTTTCTTGGCTGAAAATTCATTCCTTTTTGTTGAAAATTGATCTGCCTTGTTGAAGATTGAACCACTTCGTTAAAAGTCTTTTTTTGTTGAAGATTCATTATTTTAATTGAAAATTCGTTTTTTTGTTAAAAATTAATTTTTTTGCTACAATTTTAACCATTACAATTGAAGATTCATAATTTCAATTGAAAATTCATCTATTTGGTTTGAAGTTTAACTGTTTTCTTAAAAATTGATAATTTTTAATTGAATATTCAACTACTTGGGCGAAACATGAAAATTTTAAAAATTTATTTCTGCGGTTGAAGGTTCATCCCTTTGATTGCAAATGTAACTATTTTGTTGAAAATTCATATTTTCGGTTTGAAAATTCAACTGTTTTACAAAAAGTTCTTCTTTTCGCTTGAAATTTCAATAATTTTCATTTACTTATTTTTCTTTCTTGATTGGAAAATCTGTATTTGTTGAAAATTCGTGAGTTGCGTTGGAAAATTTATTATTGTAGTTGAAAATTCATATTTTTGGTTGAAAATTGGACTTTTTTGTTAGAAATTCCTCTTTTTTTGGTTGAAAATTAATTTGTCACTGAAAATTAAATTTTTCCATTATTGGTCGAAAATTGATCTCTTCCAGTTGAAAATTCAACTATTTTTTCGAAAATTCATGTATTTTCTTGAATATTCGCCTTTTTTGGTAGAAAATTAATCTTCTTTGTGAAAAATTCGTCTTTTTGATTAAAAATTCCACTATTTTGCTGAAAATTTAATTATTTTGTTGAAAATTCAAATATTTTATTAAAAAGTTATCTTTTTTGGTCGAAAATTCAACTATTCTGTACAAAATAAATTTTTTGTTGGCAATTCATTTTTTTGTTGAAAATTCATCTTTTGGTTAAAAATTTTACCATTTTGTTGAAAATTCCGTTTTTTATGAATTTTAATTCTTTTTTACGGATAATTTTATTTTAAGTTTTCCCTTTTTTGGTCAAATATTAATCTTTTTCAGTTGAAAATTCAACTATTTGTTTGAAAATTTATGTTTTTTTTTTTTTGAAAATTCGTCTTTTTTAATAGAAAATTAATCTTCTTGGTTGAAAATTCGTCTTTTTGGTTCAAAATACCACTATTTTGCTGAAAATTTAATTATTTTGTTGAAAATTCAAATATTTTATTAAAAAGTTATCTTTTTGGTCAAAAATTGAACTGTTTTGTTCAAAATTAACTGTTTCTTGAAAATTTTTATTTTGGTGTTGAAAATTCAAGTAAAAGTTTTCTTGTTCGAAAATTCATCTTTTTTTTGTTGAAAATTGATCTTCTTTGTTGAAGGTTGAACCACTTCGTGAAAAGTCTTTTTTTGTTGAAGATTCATTATTTCAATTGAAAATTCATCTCTTTGGTTAAAAATGTCACCATTTTGTTGAAAATTCCGTTTTTTATGAATTTTAATTCTTTCTTACGGATAATTTTATTTTGAGTTTTCCCTTTTTTGTCGAAAATTAATCTTTTTCAGTTGAAAATTCAACTTTTTTTTTTGAAAATTTATGTTTTTTTTTTGTGTGGAATATTCGCCTTTTTGGTAGAAAATGAATCTTTTGCTGAAAATTTAATAATTTTGTTGAAAATTCAAATATTTTATTAAAAAGTTATCTTTTTTGGTCGAAAATTCAACTATTTTGTTCAAAATCAATTGTGCTGCAATTCATTTTTTTGTTGAAAATTCATCTTTTGGTTAAAAATTTTACCATTTTGTTGAAAATTCCTTTTTTTATGAATGTTAATTCTTTCTTACCAAAAATTTTATTTTAACTTTGTCTTTTTTTGGTCGAAAATTAATCTTATTCAGTTGAAAATTCAACTATTTGTTTAAAAATTTATTAATTTTTTTGAAAATTCGTCTTTTTATAGAAAATTAATCTTCTTGGTTAAAATTCGTCTTTTTACTTAAAAATTTCTCTATTTTGCTGAAAATTAAATTATTTTATTGAAAATTCAAGTTTTTTAATAATAAGTTATCTTTTTGGTCATACATTCAACTGTTTTGTTCAAAATTAAATGTTTGTGGAAAATTCTTATTTTATTGTTAAAAATTCAACTAAAATTTTTCTTGGTTGAAAATTCATTCCTTTTTGTTGAAAATTTATCTACTTCGTTGAAAGTTGAACCACTTTTAAAAAAATATAATTTTTTTGTTGAAATTCATCACTTTAATTGAAAATTCATCTTTTTGGCTAAAAATTGTACTATTTCATTGAAATTTTTTTTTTTTTGGTTGAAAATTAATTGTTTTTACCGAAAATTTAACTTTTCAATTTCTGGTCGAAAATTGATCTTTTTCAGTTATGAAAATTCAACTATTTTTTTTGAAAATTTCCATTCTTTTTTGTTTAAAAAATAATTTTTTTCACTGAAAATTTAACTATCCCTATTGAAGATTCATCATTTTAATTGAAAATTCATCTATTTGTTTGAAAATTCGACAGCTTGGTTGGATAATTTATTATTATTCATGAAAATTCATCTTTTTGGTTAAAAATTGTACTATTTTGTTGTAAATTCCTTTTTTTTAAATTAATATCTTTTACTAAAAATTTAACTGTTCCATTTTTGGTCAAAAATTGATTTCTTCCAGTTGAAAATTCAAATATTTTTTCGAAAATTCACGTATTTTGTTGAAAATTCGCCTTTTTTGGTAAAAAATTAATCTTCTTTGTTGAAAAATCGTCTTTTTAGTAAAAATTCAACTATTTTGTTAAAAGTTTAATTATTATGTTGGAAATTTGTTTATTTCTTATTGTTTGAAATATAAACTGTTTTGGTTAAAATTTAATCTTTTTTGTTCAAAAATTCGACCATTTGGTTCAAATTTCTTCTTCGCAGGTTGAAAATTCAACAATTTCGTTAAAAACACCTAAAGTTGCCAAAAAAATGTATTCATTTTTTTTGTTCTAATTTTAATAAACTAAAAAAAACACATGTACATTATTAGGTTTGAAACAAAAATTTGTTTATAATTTTTACGGATTTTGTATAAAAATAGCTCATGTTTCAGAATCTGTAAAAATAGACAAAAATTTTGTTTCAAACTCATAAATATGTGTTTCCTTTGTTTATGAAAAAGAGCATAAAAAACAATTCTTTGGCAAATTTAGGTACAAATTAACAAAATTGCATTTTTCATCATTTTTTGGAATATTATATTTCGACGAAAAAATTTGTTTCTTAATTTTTTTCGTCTAAGTTTATTTACTGGCACAGAAACGTTATAAAAAAAATCGAAATTTTTTTTTCCATTCGCAAAAAAATAAAAAATTTGAGTATTTTTAATCGCCCAATGGTGAGTAATTTTTTGGAATTTTTTTTTCTTTTAAATTTTTGCTCCTTTTATATTTTATTTTCCCTAAAATTCTCGAAGTTATTTAACAAAGTTAAATTTAGAATCTGAGATTGGTTTAAACTGGTTACTGGAACCATGCGTTACATAACAAATGCAGGCTGCATGCAAGCCCAGACGGAAACTCTTATCTGCATTCCACATAAGTACTAATCTTTAATTAAATATTTTCTAAATAATTTCATAATGATTTATTAAAATATAAATATTTTACTACATTCGTTAATATTTTGTTTATAATTCATCATTTTTTGTTGACATTCATTTATTTCTTTGAAAATTCCTCTTTTTGGGTCGAAAGTCCACTTTTGGTAGAAAATTAATTTTTGTTAGTCAAAAATGCAACTATTTGGTTGAAAATTAATGTTTTTTGTTGAAATTTCGCCTTTTTTGGTAAAAATTAAATCTTCTTGGTTCAAAATTAATTTTTTTTTTGAAAAATCAACTATACTGGGTGAATGCTCTATTATTTTGTTAAAATTCGTTTTCTTTGGATAAATTCAACTGTTTTTGATTTCAGCAAATAATTTTTTTTTTTTGAAAATTCAACTATATATGTTGAAAGTGTAATTTCAGGTTGAAATATCAACCATTACATTCTTCGTTGAGAATTGAACTTTTTTTTATTGTAAATTGAACAATTTAGTTCAGAGTTGAACTGCTTTGTCAAAAATGCATTTATTTTTCTTTAAAAGTAATTGTTTTAGTTGAAAATTCATTTCCTTGGTTGAAAATTTAACTATTTTGTTGATAATTCATTTTTTCTTGGTAGAAAATTAATTTTTGTAATTAAAAATTTGACTATGCCATTTTTCGTTAAAAGTTTATGATATAAAGTTAATTAATTGATAAAAAAAAAGTTTGTAAATTCAACTTTTTTCATCTAAACTTAAAATAATTTTAGATTGAACTATCAACTGTAACATTTTTCGTTAAAAATTCTCTTTTGGTTGAAAATTCAATTCTTCATTTTTTGGTAAAAAATTCAACTATTTCGGTGAAAATTCGTTTTTTCTTGCTCGAAAAGTTATCGTTTTAACTGAAAATTTAACTATTCCATTGTGGTTGAAAATTGAACTTTTTTAGTCGAAAATTCAACTATTTTGGTCTCTCTCTAACTGAAAATTTAACAATTCCATTTTTTGTCAAAAATTGATCTTTCGTAGTTTAAAATTCTTTTTTTTTTAAAGTCGTCTTTTTGGTATAAAATTAATATTCTTGGTTGAAAATTCATCTCTTTGGTTAAAATATTAACTATTTTATTCTAACTTCGCTTTTTTTCAAATTAATCTTTTTAGCTGAAAATTTAACTTCCACTTTTTGTTGAAAATTGATCTTTTAGTTGAAAATGCAACTATTTGTTTGAAAATTCATATAATTTGTTGAACATTAATTTTTTCTGGTAGAAAATTAATTTTCTTAGTTGAGAGTTCATTTTTTTGTTTAAAAATTGGTCTTTTTCGTGAAATATTCAACTATAATAATTTATTTGAAATTTAAACTAGTTTATTCAAAATTCATTTTTTTGGTTAAAAATTCATAATTTCAGTTGAAAATTCATCTCTTTGGTGGAGAAATTGACTAATTTGTTGAAAATTCTTTTTTTTCATGAAAAATAATCTTATAACAGAAAATTTAACTTTTTATTTAAAATTGATCTTTTTTAGTTGAGGATTCAACTATTTGGTTGAAAATTCGTGGATTTTGTTGAAAAGTCGTTTTTTTGTTAGAAAATGAATATTTTTGGTTAAAAATTTTTTTTTCGTTAAATATTCAACTATAGTAATTTATTTGAAATTTAAACTAGTTTTTTAAAAATTCATTTCTTTGGTTAAAGATTCATAATTTCAGTTGAAAATTCATCTCTTTGGTGGAAAAATTGACTAATTTGTTGAAAATTCTTCTTTTTTTTCACGAAAAATAATCTTGTAACAGAAAATTCAACTATTCAACTTTTTGTTGAAAATTGATCTTTTTTATTTGAGGATTCAACTATTTGCTTGAAAATTCATGGATTTGGTTGAAAAGTCGTTTTTTTTTTGGTAGAAAATTAATATTTTTTGTAAAAAATTGATCTTTTTCGTTAAAAATTCAACTATAATAATTGATTTGAAATATAAAGTGATTTATTAAAAATTCACTTTTTTGGTTAAATATTCACAATTTCAGTCGAAAAATTATTTCTTTGGTGGAAAAATTGACTCATTTTTATTGAAAATTCTTTTTTTGTGTGAAAAATAATCTTGTAACAGAAAATTCAACTATACAAATTTTTGTTGAAAAATTATATTTTTTTATTTGAGGATTCAACTATTTGGTTGAAAATTCATGTATTTTGGTGAAAAATCGTTTTTTTTTGGTAGAAAATTAAGCTTTGAACTGAAAATTTAACATTTTCATTTTTTGTCGAAAATTGATCTTTTTTAGTTGAAAATTGATCTTTTTTAGTTGAAAATTGATCTTTTTTAGTTGAAAATTGATCTTTTTTAATTGAAAATTGATCTTTTTTATTTATGTTCAATTATTCGGTTTAAAATCCATGTATTTTGTTGAAAAGTCGTCTTTTTTTTTGGTTGAAAATTAAGCTATGATTGGTTTAAAGCTAAACTATTTATTTAAAAAAATTTTTTGTTTATTAATGATTCATCATTTCAGTTGAAAATTTATTTTTTTGATTTAAAAATTAGCTATTTTGTTTGATAATTCGTCTTTTTTTTTGGCTGAGAATTAATCTTCTTAGCTGAAAATTTAACTGTTCGATTGTTGGTTGTAAATTTTTAACTGAAAATTTAACCATTCGACTGTTGGTTTATAAATTGATATTTTCTAGTTGAAAATTTACCTATTTAATTAAAACTTCATGTATCTTGATAAAAATTCGTCTCTTTTAGTAGAAAATTAATCTTCTTGGTAAAAATTCTTTTTTTCAGAAAATAGAAACTTTTTTCAGAAAATAGACGCATTATTTTGCCAGGTGTTAAATCAAATTTTTCAAGGAATCTGTATAATCATCAGAAAATAACAAAAAAGTTTTAACGTCTTTTCAGACTAGATGGTGATATGAATTAAAAATTATTTTAAATTAATTTTTTCCTAACAAAAAAATCTTTTCCTTTCGCTCCCCTGGGAATCGAACCACAGAACGTCCGATTGCCAGCCGGGTGCTTTCCCATTAAGCTACTAGAGAGATCGAGAGAAGAAACTTTTTTTCAGAAAAAAATTAACTAAAAATAATTTTTAATTCATATCTCCATCTAGTCTGAAAAGACGTTAAAAATTTTCTGTCATTTTCTGACCTTTATTCATATTTTTTCTTGTTATTGAGCTATTGTTAAAAAAAGTTATTTTTCCCTGTTTATTTTGGGGTAATCCTCTTTTATAATTCTCTTATTTATGTTAGGGGATTCTCTCCGAAGAATCTCAAGGTCCGAGTTCGATTCTGTCAGGTCACGTGTTAAATTTCTTTTTACGACTATTTTTTTATCGCCTTTTCCGGGTCCACACGTCATCCCCAATCTTATAGTCGAGCTGTTCAGAGGCTTAACTATCCTCGTAAACCGATCAATGTTTCGCCCTGTTTTCTCTTCCGGAATTGGGTGGGGTTCGTAAAATTTCAAAGCGGAAATAAGACTCGTGTTGGCTTGGATGAAGGTAGTCTCTAGAGCTGAAAACTATCAAAATTCTAAAAAATTAACCAATTCGTAATTGGTTAACGTCTTACTCATGTAAAGTGGCGCTCCGGGTTCAAATCCGGCCTGAGACAAATTTTTTTTGTTATTCAAAAATTATTTGTCGGAAGTAATCGTTTTATCATCGAAATTTTTATTAATTAAAAATTAAAATGATGGATTAACCCAACTCTGAATTTTAATAAATGATGAACCAGTTTTTCGCGGAATATTTTCATCGATGTGCTCGAAGTATGTGGAGGTCGTTTTATTTAAAGATACTTGTACGTATAAATACTGTCAGGCAATTCCGAGTGCATAAATGGATGCTCATATCCAGCTGCAGTCTAATAAAAGGCCTTTCGTCTGTCCCTCTCACAAATTAAAACGCGAGAATTCATTTCACAATCGGCCTATCTCACTCTTCACTTTAACTATTATATTGCTATTATTGGTAGAACTATATGTAACTAATGTATCCGGAAAAGATTGGTCATCCGTTGCACTTTGCAAGCCTTGGA
>CAKNYM010051150.1:53485-71367 GCA_932195095.1 Andricus curvator | reverse complement strand
ATTCGTTAAAAAATGGCCAAACTCTTAATTTTTTAATCAAAATTGTTTAAATAATTAATAATTCTTGTAAATTTACAAAGCGACATTGGAAAGAGTCATCGAAAAGATATTCTTGTTGAATCCGTAAAAAAATTGTGTCTATTCCTTGAAAAATAGCCAAACTCTGAATATGTTTAAGAAAATTGTGTAAATAATTAATAATGAATGTAAATTTGCCAAATATCGCAGAAAAGAGTTATGGGAAATACATTCTTGGTAATTACGTAAATAAATATAGCACATTTGTTGAAAAATGGCCAAACTCTTAATTATTTGAAATAATTAATAATTCTTAGGCAAAACATCATAGAAAAAAAGTCATCAGGAAGATATTCTTAGTTAATTCTGTAAAAAAATTGAGCCTATTCGTTGAAAAATAACCAAAAGCCTATCCGCTGAACAATAGCCAAAAGTCTATTCGTTGAAAAATAACCAGGCTCTGAATTTGTTTATGAAAATTGTTTCAAGAATTAATAAATCTTGGAAATTTGCAGGGCATTATAAAAAAAAGTCATCTGAAAGATATTCTTAGTTATTTTCGTAAAAAATTGAGCCTATTCATCGAGAAATAGGCCAACTCTGAGTTTTTAAATCGAAATTGTTTAATTAATTACTAATTCTTGTAAATTGACAAAGCAACATAGAAAAGAGTCATCGGAAAGATAATTCTAGTTGACTTCGTAAGCAAATTGTGCCGATTTCTTGAAAAACAGCCAAAGTCTGAATATGTTTATGAAAATTGTTTAAATAATTAATAATTATTGTAAATGGGCAAATTATTGTAGAAAAGAGTTATTGGAAATACATTCTTTATTGATTCCGGAAACAAATTGAGCATATTCTTCAAAAAATAGCCAAACTCTCAATTTGGGCATGAAAATTGTTTAAATAATTAAAAAATCTTGGAAATTTGCAGAGAATTATACAAAAAAGTCATCGGAAATATCTTCTTAGTCGATTTTGTAAACAATTGAGCCTATTAATTGAAAAACAGCCAAACTCTGAATTTTTTTGGACATTGTTTAAGTAATTAATTATACCATTAAGCCATTTCCCTTTCGGGGTAGGCGTGACTTGCTCGGTTGGAAAAGTTGATTTTGTGAACAATTGAGCCTATTAATTGAAAAACAGCCAAACTATGAATTTTGTTGTGGAAATTGTTTAAGTAATTAATAATTCTCGTAAATTTAGAAAGCAACATAGAGAAGAGCATTATACAAAAAAGTCATCTGAAAGATATTCTTAGTTATTTTCGTAAAAAATTGAGCCTATTCATCGAGAAATAGCCCAACTCTGAGTTTTTAAATCGAAATTGTTTAACTAATTACTAATTCTTGTAAATTGACAAAGCAACATAGAAAAGAGTCATCGGAAAGATAATTCTAGTTGACTTCGTAAACAATTTGTGCCTATTCCTTGAAAAACAGCCAAACTCTGAATATTTTTATGAAAATAGTTAAAATAATTATTAATTATTGTAAATTTGCAAAGTATCGTAGAAAAGAGTTACTGGAAATACATTCTTGGTAATTACGTAAAGAAATTGAGCCCATTTGTTGAAAAATGACCAAACTCTTAATTATTTGAAATAATTAATAATTCTTAGAAATTTGCAAAGCATCATATAAAAAAGGTCATCGGGAAGATATGCTTAGTTAATACTGTAAAAAAATTGAGCATATTCGTTGAAAAATAGCCAAAAGCCTATTTGCTGAAGAATAGCCAAAATTCTATTCGTTGAAAAATGACCAGGCTCTGAATTTGTTGATGAAAATTGTTTAAATAATAAATAATTATCAAATTTGCAAAATATCGCTGGAAAGAGTCATCGAAAAATAAAAGAATAGCAAAGAAAAAGAATGGGATACATCCCCGGAAGTGGAACATGTAAGTAACTATAACTCGCACTTTTCAAGAGTGGTTTCCCGATTACGAGACTAATTTGGCTCGTGGCCAAGGTATTGTCTTTTTGCAAAGGCGTTCGTAACACTAGAACTCTCCAAGCTCAGACTTCGTGAGAACAAAAGAGAAAGGAAAAGATGCTTTTCAAGAAAATCACGCGGGATATTTTGTTCAGAATAATATGTAGGATCATTGACTTAAGTCTAGCCTGATAAAGTACAGCAAAAAATTGAATTTTCAACCAAAAAAATTAATTTTTAAGAAAGAAGTTCGAAACCAAAAATGGATTAGTTCAATTTTCAACAAAAACAAATTTTCACCCAACTAGTTTAATTTTCAATCAAAGAATATCAATTTTCCAAAAATGAAATGTTTAAATTTTCCGTGAGAGAAATTAATGTATAACCAAAAAAAATCAACAAAATAGTTAAATTTTCAACAAAAGAGATAAATTTTCAACTGAAATGATGAGTCTGAGTACTCGCGCACTGCGGTCCTTTCGAGGCGAGAATTAAAAAACCAGAACGGCTTCTGTGGGATCTGGAGTGTATTTATGTTACTAAATGAATTATAATTAATACGACATTTCTGAAATTCTATCTCTCGTTTTGAATTTATTTAAAAAATGACGTCAAATAATCTCGAAATGGGTATCTACGCACAATCTGCAGAATATCGTGAGAAATTTGCTTAGCCAATTACGATCTAAGATAGTGTTGCAAATACGTAGTTGTCTCAGAGTAGATAAGGTGATAGTTTATTCTTCCGGTCATGGCGAGAGGAATTTGCTGTGCTAGAATAAACTTGAGCCGCATTTCATGGTTCTGGATTGTTCGAGTTTAAAGCGATAAAAATACTGCGCGTTTGCTACCTGCTACTCATCAAAATAAATACAATTTATTTCGCAGTAGTTTTTATAACCATTTTTTTTAAGGTTAACTGCGATGCCTCCATTCCTATTTATGTAGCTTTTAGGCGGTGTACATCGCAACAATGCGATTGGGCGGTGTACAGCACTCTGTCACGTTTGATACCTCTATAGCTTTTGGAACTGTACGGTGACAAGACGTGACGGAGAGCTGTACATCGCCTAAACAGGAAGAGGCACTGTACACCGCCTAAACGCGAAAATGTGCAGTATATAGTGGAGGCGTCCATTTTAACAAGTTTAAAAATTTAACAAATTAAAAATCAAAATAAATACAGTTTATTTCAAAGTAGTTTTGATAACAATTTTTTTTTCAAGTTCGAGTATTGGCTTCCGACAAAATATGCCAGATTTTAATGTTCTTTTCCGGTATATTTGATCGTCAACATAATTTATTTCGAAAAAATTCTAAATAATTTCGAAGAGTTCAAGGTTAATTGCGACGCCTCCATTCCTGTTTATGTAGCTTTTAGGCGATGTACAGCGCAACGATGCGTTTGGGCGGTGCACAGCACTCTTGTCACTTTTGATAGCTCTATAGCTTTTGGAACTGTACGGTGACAAGACGTGACGGAGAGCTGTACACTGCCTAAACAGAAAAGGCACTGTACACCGCCTAAACGCGAAAATATGCAGTATGTAGTGGAGGCATCTATTTTAACAAGTTTACAAATTTAACAAATTAAAAATCAAAATAAATACAATTTATTTCAAAGTAGTTTCAATAACAATTTTTTTTCAAGTTCGATTATTGGCTTCCGGCAAAATATGCCAGATTTTAATGTTCTTTTCCGGTATATTTTATCGTCAACATAATTTAATTCGAAACAATTCTAAATAATTTCAAAGAGTTGAAGGTTAATTTCGACGCCTCCATTCCTGTTTATGTAGCTTTTAGGCGGTGTACAGCGCAACGATGCGTTGGGGCGGTGTACAGGTCACGTTTGATAGCTCTATAGCTTTTGAAACTGTACGGTGAGAAGACGTGACGGAGAGCTGTACACCGCCCGAACAGGAAGAGGCACTGTACTCCGCCTAGACGCGAAAATATTTGAGGGGCCGTCCATATACTATATTTGGTTTAAAAGTCATTTTTCTTGGTCAAAAATTCAACTACTTGGTTGGAATTTGAACTACTTTGTTGAAAATTCATTTTTTGGTTGAAGATTCATAATTTTAGTTGAAAACTCATCCCTTTTGTTGCAAATTTAACCATTTTTTCGAAACTCGTTGTTTTGTTAAACGTTAATTTTTTTTAACTAAAAATATAATTATTCCATTTTTGGTGTGAAAATTGTTTTTTTTTTAGTTGAAAATTCATCTTTATTGATACAAAATAAATATTCTTAGTTGAAAATAATTTTTCTGGTTAAATTAAATTGTTCTTGATTGAAAAATTAAAATATTTTTTGGTTGAAGATTTATCATTTTATTTGAAAACTCATCTCTTTTGTTGGAAATTTGACCATTTTTTCGAAAATTATTTTTTTTTGTTCAACGTTAATTTATCATAACTGAAAATATAATTGTTAGATTTTTGCTTTGAAAATTTATTTTTTTAGTTGAAAATTCTTTATTGATAGAAAATAAATATTCTTAGTTGAAAATAATTTTGCTGGTTGAATTAACTTGTTCTTGATTTAAAATTAACAATCTCTTTTGTTTGAGTTATCAACTTTTGTGTATTGAAAATTGAAATGATTTTTTATTGAAATATCAACTATTACATTTTTTGTTAGTTAAAAGTTCATCTTTTTTATTGAAAATATAACAATTTGTTAGAAATTTGTTCTTTTTTTTTTTGTTTAAAATTAATTTTGTTTATTGAAAATCAACTATTCGATTGAAAATTCATGAATTTGTTTGAAATTCACCTTTTTTGGTAGAAAATTAATCTTCTTGGTGGAAAATTAATTTTTTTTTAAACCTCTACTATTTTGTTGAAAAGTGAACTGATTTGTTGAAAATCTATTCTTTTGATTTATGACTCATCAGTCTAGTTTAAAATTCAACTGTTTGATTGCAAATTTAAATATTTTGTTAGGAAATATTTTGTTTCAGTTGAAAATTCAACTTTTTGGTTGAAAATTTCGTTGAAAATTTAACTATTCCATTCTTAGAAAATTAATGTTATTGGTTAAAAAATAATCTTTTGAGTTGAAATTTTTGAAAACGTAACTATTCCATTTTTTCTTCGAACATTATATTTTCAATTAAAAATTAATCTTTTCTAGATGAAAATTCAACGATTTCACTGAAAATGTATCTATTTTGTTAAAAATTCGTCTTTCTAGTGGAAATTTTATCTCTAATCCTTTTTAGTTGAAAATTCTTCTTTTTTTGGGTAAAAATTAATCTGTTTGAAGGTTAAACGATTTTGTTGAAAATTCGACTTTTTTGGTTTAATTCAAAAGGTTGAAAATTCTTTCTGTTTTAAAATTCATTTTCTGAACTAAAAATTTTAAAAAGTCCATTTCCGGTTTAAAAAAATATTTTTTAGTTGAAAATTAAACAATTTGGTTTAAAATTAATCTCTCTAGATTTAAACTTCATCTATTTGGTTGAAGATTCAACAGTTTTCTTAAAAATTCATCTTTTAGTAGAAAATTCATAATTTATGGTAGAAAAGTCATCTTTCTTGTTTGAAAATTAATATTTCTTGGTTGAAAATGAACTTTTTTGCTTGAAAGTTCAACTATCTTATTGTTAATGCAACTGTTTGGTTAAAAATTAATTTTTTTGTTGAAAATTCGTCTTTTGCGGTTTAAAGATTAGACTATTTTTTATTCAAAAAATCCACGCCCCTATTGTTCCCCTATTTTTGTGAAAAATGCCCTATTTGCCCGGTTTTGTGATAATTTTGGGCTACGTTACTTTTTTTTTTTTGGGGGGGGGGGGGGTTTGTAACGGAAGAGAAATTTTTTTTTATTTTCGATTTATTATTTATTTATGCCAAGTCTTGGATGGAGTTTTGTCCAAATAAAATCTACTCTCGGTTAGTGGCAGTCCTCACGTGTTCACGTTCGCCTATCAAAAGTGACGGACACTTTTGGGTCATGGACGCTAATTGACGGGAATATTTTTGTAAGTGGGCAGCCGAGCGCGCATGTTTGTTCGGCGCGTCGCCCAAAGCGTTCTCTTCTGTGACAAAAAAAATACCTCACACGTGCTCTAAAAAGAAAACTCTTACTTTTTTGCTTCAGCTTTTTCTCAAAAAAAAAAAAAAAAAAAATTATAATAATAATGAAAATAAAAAATGCACGAAATCATCAGTTCGGAAAATACCCAATACAGTTCAATTTTCAGTTAAAAAATGAATTTTCAACAAAATAGTTAAATTTTTGAAAAAAGAGGTGAATTTTCAACCAATCTTGTGAATCTCAAACAAAAAAAAAATTACTTTTTAACAAAGTAATTCAATCTTCAACCAATTAGTTCAATTTTCAACTCAGAAGAATCATTTGCTAATAAAAAAAGAATTTTGAACAAAATACAAGAATTTAAAACCAAAAAGTTGAATTTCCAATTTGAAAAACGATTTTTTCAACAAAATAGTTAAGTTTTTAAATAAAACAATGAATTTTAGACTACTTTTATGAATCATAAATAAACAGAATACATTTTTAACAAAGCAGTTTAGTTTTCAACAAAATATATGAATTTTTAACCAAATAGTTCTATTTGCAAATAAAAAAGCTCTATTTTTAAACAAAAAGTGGAATAATTAAATTTTCAAGAAACGAACTTAATTTTGAATAAAAAAAAAGAAATGAATTTTCAAGTAAAATGATGAATCTTCAAACAAAAAAAGAATTTTTAACAAATTAATTCAACCTTCGTCCGAAAAGTTGAATTTTCAGCTAAACAAATATTTTTTTTACAAAATAACTGCATTTTCAAATAAAACAAAAGTTTTCAAAAAAATACATGAATTTTGTACCAAATAGTAGAAATGTCCACTAAAGAAACTGATTTTTAAAAAACAGTTAAATTTTCAAAATAAATGAATTTTCCACGAAGAAGATTAATTTTCTACTAAAAAAGACGAATTTTTAACAAAATATATAAATTTGCAACTAAAAGCTTAATTTTTAATAAAAAATGAAAAAGTAAAAGAAATAATTTTTTAACATACAATGAAATAGTTAAATTTTCAATAAACAAAATTAATTTTAAAAACAAATTCAATAAATTAGTTATATTTTCAACTTAAGAACTGAATTTTCAACTAGCATTATGAATCTTAAAACAAAGAAACAAATAATTTTTAACAAATTAATTCAACCTTCATCCGAAAAGTTGAATTTTCAACTCAGAAGATTAATTTTTAAATGACAAAATTTTTTTAAAAATAAAATTCAAGAATTTTTAACCAAAAAGTTGAATTACCAGCTAAAAAAATATTTTTGTAACAAAATAACTGAATTTTTAAATAAAAAAAAGAAACTAATTTTCCACCAAGAAGATTAATTTTCTACCAAAAAAAAAAGACAAATTTTCAACAAAATAGTTCAATTTTTGACAAAAGAGATGAATTGTCAACCAATCTTGCGAATCTCCAACCAAAAAAATGAATTTTCAACAAAGTAATTCAATCTTCAACTAATTAGTTCAATTTTCAACTCAGAAGAATTATTTTCTAATAAAAAAAGAATTTTGAATAAAATACAAGAATTTTAAACCAAAAAGTTGAATTTCCAATTTAAAAAACTATTTTTTTCAACAAAATAGTTCAAAAGTTTAAATGGTGTAAAAGTTTTAAAAGTTTAAATTTGATTAATCATAAACTAAAAAAGCTCTATTTTCAACAAAAAGTGGAACAGTTAAATTTTCAAGAAACGAACTTAATTTTGAGCAACAAAAAAGAAATGAATTTTCATCTAAAATGATGAATCTTGAAACAAAAAAATAATTTTTAACAAATTAATTCAACCTTCATCCGAGAAGTTGAATTTTCAACTCAAAAGATTAATTTTTAAATGAAAAAAAAATTTCGATCAAAATTCAAGAATTTTTAACCAAGAAGTTGAATTTTCAGCAAAAAAATATTTTTTTTAACAAAATAACTGAATTTTCAAACAACCAAAATTAATTTTCCACCCAGAAGATTAATTTTCAACCAATATTGCGAATCTCTAACAAAAGAACGAATTTTTAACAAATTAACTCAATCTTCAACCAATTAGTTCAATTTTCAACTCAGAAGAATAATTTTCTAATAAAAAAAGAATTTTTAACCCAATACAAGAATTTCAAACCAAAAAGTTGAATTTACAATTTAAAAGACTATTTTTTTTTAACAAAATAGTTGAATTTTCAAATAAAAGAATTAATTTTAGACTACTTTTATGAATCATAAATAAAAAGAATAAATTTTTAACAAAGCAGTTTAGTTTTCAACAAATTACATGAATTTTTAACCAAATAGTTGTAGTTACAACTAAAAAAGCTCTATTTTTAACAAAAAGTGGAATAGTTAAATTTTCAAGAAACGAACTTAATTTTGAACAACAAAAAAGAAATGAATTTTCAACTAAAGTGATGAATCTTCAAACAAAAAAATAATTTTTAACAAAGTAATTTAACCTTCATCCGAGAAGTTGAATTTTTAACTCAGAAGATTAATTTTTGAATAAAAAAAATTTTAGAATAAAATTCAAGAATGTTTAACCAAAAAGTTGAATTTTCAGCTAAAAAATATTTTTTTAAAAACATAACTGAATTTTCAAAAAAGAAAAAAACTAATTTTCCACCAAGAAGATTAATTTTTTACCAACAAAAACAAAACAATTTTCAACAAAATACATACATTTTTTGGTGAATTTTAAGCTACATTGATGAATCATAAACCAAAAGAGTACATTTTTTGACAAAACTTTTTAGTTTTCAAAAAAATATATGATTTTTGTACCAAATATTCGAAATTTCCACTAAAGAAACTAACTTAAAAAAACAGTTACATTTTCAAAATAAAAACATGAATTTTCTACCAAGAAGATTAATTTTCTACTGAAGAAGACGAATTTTCAACAAAATGGTTAAATTTTCAACAACAAAAAATCAATATTCCACCATGAAGATTAATGTTCTACTAAAAAAGACAAATTTTCAACAAAATACATAAATTTGCAACCAAATATTTGAATTTGCAACTAAAAGCTCAATTTTTAACCAAAAATGAAAAAGTAAAAAAATAATTTTTTGAGAAAAAATGGAATAGTTAAATTCTCAATAAACAAAACCAAAAAGTTGAGTTTTTAGCTAAAAAATATTTTTTTAACAAATTAACTGAATTTTTAAATGAAACAAAAACTAATTTTCCACCGAGAAGATTAATTTTCTAGCAAAAAAAAAAGAATTTTCAACAAAATACATACATTTTTTGGTGAATTTTAAAACGAAAAGAATACATTTTTTGACAAAACAGTTTAGTTTTCAAAAAAATATATGAATTTTCCACCAAATAGTTGAATATTCAACTAAAGAAACTAATTTTCAAAAAAATAGGTAAATTTTCAAAAACAAATTAATTTTCCACCAAGGAGATTAATTTTCTACTAAAAAAGACGAATTTTCAACAAAATGCATAAATTTGCAACTAAAGGCTCAATTTTTAAACAAAAATGAAAAAGTAAAAAAAATCATTTTTGAACAAAAAATGGAATAGTTGATTTTTCAATAAACAAAATTAATTTATAAAAGATGTTAATAAATTAGTTATATTTTCAACTTAAGAAATGAATTTTCAACTAGAATTATGAATCTTTAACCAAAAAAATGAATTTTTAACAAAGAAGTTTAACTTTCAACCAAGCAGTAAAATTTTCAATCAAAATATGTCAATTAATTTGATATTACAACCAAAAAATATTTTCATTTTAAATCAAGAACAGTTGAATTTAACTATGAAGATTAATTTTCAACAAATGACAAGAATTTTCATAATCATAAAGTTGAATTTTCAACTAGAAAACAAATTTTTTAACAAAAAACAAATTTTTAACAAAATAGTTATTTTTTAAAGCAAACAGGCGAATTTTTAAATAAAATGAGGAAACAAGAACCAAAATAATTATTTTTTAACAAAGCATTTCACTTTTCAATCGAGGAGTTGAATTTAAAAAAAAAATCAGTTTTCCACCACGAAGATTACTTTTCTACTGAAAAAGATCAATTTTCAACAAAATATATGAAATTTCAACCAAATAGTTGAATTTGCAACTGAAAAAGCTGAATTTACAACGAAAAGCTCAATTTTCAACAAAAAATGAAATAGTTAAATTTTCAATAAACAAAATTAATTTTGAACAAAAAAACAAACTTTCAACAAAAGAGTTATATTTTCAACAAAGGAGATGAATCTGCAACCAAAAATTATTTAAATTTTAAATAAAAAATAGTTGATATTTCTAGAAAAGAATTTTTAATTTAAAATCGAGAACAGTTGAGTTCAACCAGGAAGATTAATTTTCAACTAAGAAGATTCATTTTCTACAAATAAAGATGTATTTTCAAGTAAAAAATAAATAAATTTTCAACCAAAAATGAAAGTTAAATTTTCAATAAACAAATTTAATTCTGAAAAAAAATATTCAAGAAAATAGTTACTTTATCACTGAAGTACAAAAAAAGATTCTAAATTAATCCTCTTTCAGCAGTATTTTTTAAGGACATAAATTCCATGAGCGATTGCAAGAAATTAAAAAATAAATAAATAAAATGTAACTTTTCTGGTACTTGTAAAAAAAAGTTTAAAAAAATTAAAATAGAACTTTTCAAGTACTAATAAACAATGTCTAAACTTGTTAAAAATATTAAGAAAAAAAAGAACATTTTTTTAATTCGAGAAGGGGAAACCTGTCTACAGTGGATAATGGAACCTGCAGTGGATAATCATTAATTAAAAGTACAATAAGAAGGAAAATGATTAATTTTAATTTTAATTTATTAACACGAACAGTGTCTTAACTGTAAATTAAATTAATTTAATTATATTACATATATATTAGTATTTTTAATTGTCGATTATCCACTGTTGGTTGCACTATCCACTGTAGGGATGGTTCCCCTATTAAATTTTTTTTTCTCTAGCTTCGCATAGAATTATAAATTTTAAATTAAATAAATAAATAAAAAAAATTAATAAAGCATCCAAAATTTTTGCTTCGCCTCTTGTTTAATTTGAATAACAGAAATAATTTGGAGAGAACGAGAATTGGACATGCTGATAGATTAGGGCGAGTGTCGCGGAAAACTGATAAAAATAGAAATTAAATTGGCACAAGGAGGGTGTAAATTCGCGCAAAAGTTTGGCGATACTCGAGGTCAATTTTAAATTTTATAGATGCTCCAGATTATTCTTCGATTAGAAAAATCAACAATAATTTAAACGATTTTATCTCCAAAGGGAAAACTAAAATAATTAAAAATTTTTAATAATATTATTAAAATATAAATTTAATTTAATTAAAAATAATGATTAAATTAGTAAATAACAATTTCAATTCATTTCTATAAATATAAATTTAAATATTAAATTGAATAAACTCTTTTAGTGATGCATAAGATAGAAAAATTAATTTATAACACAGAAAAAAAATTATTCAAACTAAATAGTAAAATTAAAAAAAAATGAATTTCTAGCATAAAGGAGTTTATTTTTCAACAATTTTATTGAATTTTTAACGAAATAGTTGAATTTTAAACAAAAACAAATAAATTTTCAACCAAATAGTATAATTTTTACTTAAAATGGTAAATTTTCCGAAAATATATTCAAATTTTAAGTGAAAAAATTAATGTTTGAACAGAAGGGAAAAATTTCAACAAAATAGCTCAATTTTTAACGTAAGAGATGAATGTTCAACCAAGAAGTTTAATTTTCTACCAAAAATGGAATAGTTAAATTTTTAGTTAGAAAAATTAATTATAAAATATAATCATTTTAAACAAAATAGTTGAATTTTCATCTAAGAAAAACATAAATCTTCAACCCAAAAAGTGGAATTTGAAAAAAAAAAAATTTTAACCAAAAATGGAATAATTAAATCTTCAGCTATACAAAATGAATCTGTAACAAACAAAAAAGTTCAAATTACAACTAATTAGTTAATTTTTAACCAAAAAGGTGAATTTCCAACCAAGAAATTAATAAAAAATATAAATTTCAAAACCAAAAATGAAATAGTTAAATTTTTATTTAGAAAAGTTAATTTAAACAAAAAAAAACAATTCAACCAAATAGTTTAATTTTCAATTAAAAAGGATAAGTTTTCCAAAAATGAAATAGTTGAAATTTCAGTGAAAAGATTAATGTTTAACCAATAGAAAATTCAACAAAATAGTTATATTTCCAACAAAAAAAATTTATTTTCAACTAAAATGATGAATCTTCAAACAAAAAAGAATTTTTAAGAAACTAGATCAACTTTTAAACAAGTAATAAAATTTTCAATAAAAAAAGATTCATTCTCAAATGGTTGAATTTTCAATCCAAAAAATTACTTTTTTAACAAAAACAAAGAATTTTCAACCAAAAAGTTGAATTTTCAACTAAAAATCTAATTTTTGACAAAATATTTAGGTTTTTAATCAAACGATGAATTTTCAACCGAAAAAATGAATTTTTAAGATAGCAGTTCAACATTGAACCAAGTTGTAAAATTTTCAATCAAAAAGGATTAATTCTCAAATGGTTGAATTTTCAATCCAAAAAATTACTTTTTTAACAAAAAAAAAAAAAAAGAATTTCCAATCAAAAAGTTGAATTTTCAACTAAAAAAAACTAATTTTCAAACAAATATTTAATTTTTTGATCAAACGGAGAATTTTCAACCGAAAAAATGAATTTTTAACATAGTTGTTCAACTTTGAACAAAGTATTAGAATTAAAAAAAAAAAAAAAAAATTAATTTTCCACCATGAAGATTAATTTTTTACCAAAAAAGATGAATTTTCAACCAAATAGTTGAATTGGCAATTAAAAGCTCAATTCACGATCAAAAGTGAAATAGTTACAATTTTTAATAAATAAAATTGATTTTGAAAAAAAAAATTATTTTCAAGAAAAGTGATAAATTTTTAACTCAAAAGACGAAGCTTCAACTAAGAAAATTAATTTTAAAAAAGTAGTTCAACTTTTAACCAAGTAGTAAAATTTTTAATAAAAAAATATTAATTCTCAACCAAAAATGTAATAGTTGATAATCCAATCAAAAATCATTTGAAATTGAAATAAACAACAGTTGATATTTCCACCAAACAAGATTTTAATCTTTATTCTTTTTATTTATTATTATTTTCATTTTCAACTAAGAAGATTTATTTTCTACCAATAAAAATGAATTTACAACTAAAAAAAATCAACTTTCAACCAAAACTGGATTAAATAAATTTTCAGTTATAAAAAATTAATGGTTAACAATAAAAAAACGAATTTTCGAAAAAACAGTTAAATTTTCAACTAAAATTCTGAGTCGTGAACTAAAAGAATGAATTTTTAACAAAGCAGTTCAGTTTTCAACCAAGTAGCACAATTTTTAATAAAAAAATATTAATTCACAACAAAAAATGTAATAATTGATATTTCAACAAAAATTATTATTTTCTACCAATAAAGGTGAATTTTTAACTTGAAAAAATAAATTTTTATCCCAAAATAGAATAGTTTAATTTTCTGTTAAAAAAAATTGAAAGAAAATATTTAAATCTTTTGAAGAAAATTTTAAAGATGGTTGAGCCAAAAAAAATTTGTGGTTGACATCCGAAAAAAGTAAAAAAAACAATTTTGAAATCGGTTAATTTCTTCTGTTCTCTTTTTTTTTTTATTTGAAAATACAAATTTTTAAAAATTCCAAAAAATTTCCCTATTGCTTCGAAAATTATGGCGATTTTTTTCTATGTACATTTTTTGCTAGTGAATAATAATAAAAAATGATAAATTAAAAAAAAAATTTGCTCAATTTAGAATTTTTTGAAAATGGCCAAAAAACATGTTTTTTTTATTGAGTTCTATGCACACATTAAAAAAAAAGTTGAATATGTCGAACCTGAAATTTCTTCAGCTCGAATCAAAGATACATGATATTATTTTGTCTTTTTGAAAAAAAAAAAAATTTTTTGCTGAGACTAAAATTTTTTTATTATGAAAAAACAAAATAATAGCATGTTTATTTGATTGAAGCTGAAGAAATTTCATGTAGCAAAAACTCTACATAGAAAAAATTCGCCATAATTTTCAAAGCAAAAGGGAAATTTTTTGGAATTTTCAAAAAATTTTATTTTCAAATCAAAAAAGAGAACAGAAGATATTAACCGATTTCAAAATTTTTGTAATTAAATTACAAGTTTTGTAATTAAATTAAATTATTATATATTTTTTATGTATATTATTATATATTAAATTTAATTAAATTAATTAAATTAAATCAAACTAATTTTTTTTTGCTTTTTTTTCTAACACTATTAGATTTTTTTGTTGTGAATTCATCTTTTTAGGTTCAAAATTGAACTATTTGGTTAAAAATTCAACTATTTTGTTGAAAATTTAATCATTTTGTTAAATAAAGTTTTTGGTCAAAAATTAAATTATTTTGTTGAACATTAGTCCATTTGGAAAGAAAATTCGTATTTTTGGTTTGAAAATTCAACGTTTTTTTCTCAATTCAAATATATTCTGAAAAATTCAATTATTTGGTTGAAAATGCAACATTTTTTTTTAATTTAATATTTATTATTAAATTTCACCGTTTGGTTGAATATTCATCCCTGTAGGTTGAAAGTTCAACAATTTGGTTAAAAATTCAACTATTTTGTTAAACATTTCATTATTTTGTTAAAAATTCCACTATTTTTGTAAAAAGTTTCAATCAACAATGGTATAATTAAATTTTCAATAAACAAAATTAATAACGACCAAAAAAGACAAATTCTTAACAAAATAGTTTTTTTACAACAAAAAAGATGAATTTCCAACTAAAATTATAAATCTTCAAAAAAAAAAGAACTTTCAACAAATTAGTTCAACTCTCAAGCAAGTAGTAAAATTTGTATTAAAAAATATGAATTTTCAATAAAAAATGTAATAGTTGATATTTCAACAAAAATTATTATTTTCTACCAATAAAGATGAATTTTTGACTAAAAAAATCATTTCTCATCAAAAAATGGAATAGTTTAATTTTCAGTTAAAAAAAAATTAAAAGAAAATATTTAAATCTTCTATAGAAAATTTTAAAGATGGCTGAACGAAAAAAAATTGTGGGTTGACATCCGAAAAAAGTAAAAAAAAAACCTTTTGAATCGGTTAATATCTTCTGTTCTCTTTTTTGATTTGAAAATTCCAAAAAATTTCCACATTGCTTCGAAAATTATGGCGAATCTTTTTTGTCTACAGTTTTTTCTAGTGAATAATGATAAAAAATTATTAATTGAAAAAAAATTTCGCTTAATTTAGAATTTTTTGAAAATGATCAAAAAACATGTTTTTTGGATTGAGTTCTATGCACACATGTAAAAAAAAAGTTGAATATGTCGAACTTGAAATTTCTTCAGCTTGAATCAAAGAAACATGATATTATTTTGTTTTTTCGAAAAAAAAATTTTTTTGCTGAGACTAATATTTTGTTTGAAAAAAAACAAGAAATTTCAGGTAGCAAAAACTGTACATAGAAAAAATTCACCTTAATTTTCAAAGCAAAAGGGAAAATTTTGGAATTTTCAAAAATTTGTTCGTTTACTTCTTTTTTTTACTACGCCCTACTTGGCATCTAGATGGTAAAAAATTAGAAAAAATTCGAAAAGTAAGGAAATTTCGTTTTTTGGATTTTCGATTATTTTCAAAGATGGCTGAAATTGAAGATCTTGTAATTAAAACATAAAATTTTCCATGTTATAGTGATGTTTTTTTTTTAAATCTGAGTTTGAAAAATTAGAAAAATGAGGAAATTTCGTTATTTATTTTATTTTCGGGATTTTTAAACTTATTTTTAAATTTCTTTCCTTTTAAATTGCTTCGTTTTATTTTCGAAACGTTCTAATTGCGTTCCGGCACCAAAAAGTCTTCTCTGTTTTGAATATTATGATCACGATATTTGCAGATGTCAAGATGACTATTAGTGTCAGATACGCTCGTGCAAAAAACGTGACAAGATGACTAATCAGAGTCTGGAAATTTTGTGCTTGTGAAAGAAAGAGAAGCTATCTTAAATCTGATTTAATGACTCAAAGTCATTTTAAATTTTATTTTATTCACTGAAATCCCTTGAGACATCTCATGATCTAAGAAAATTAGGGGAAACTTCCACAGTGGGTAATGCGACCCACAGTGGGTAATGCGACCCACAGTGGATAATCATTGATTAAGAGCACAAATAAAAGAAAAATAATATTTATTTTAATTAATTAAAACCTATAGTGTCTCAACTATTCAGTAAATTAAATAAATTATTTTGCATACATATTTTTAATTAACGATTATCCACTCTAGGCTTCCCTATCCACTCTAGAAAGGTTTCCCTATATCTGTTTTTTTTTCTCTTCGATTTTCTGACCACCGAACTAGAAAAATTATATCAAACGGAAAATTCGATCAGTGCGTAGGTTGTAAACTCTAATTTATTCATTGAAGCGAGCTCTATTCTTTATCCGGATTCCGTCATGTAAAAATTTTGCTTTTTCTATAACACGGTTAGACATTTGGACAGATTTGAGCATATTTTCCATAACAAGTTTCCGTAATTATTCACGAGAGAATAAAGCGACATAAAAATTTAATATCATTTTTTTATTCAAAGATAAATTAGATATGAACGGCAATTAGCTCTGCGTTTATAACACGCTTATGAGATAAAGTGGCTCAGCTGAGCAAGTGCAATTATCGTCATATGTATGAATAATAAATGCATCACTCGTTCTCTAACCACAAATCAAATAAGAAAAACAAAAGAATTTCTTTCTCGATTTTTTTGGGTATATTTTACAGGTTCGCTGCAAAAATTTATTTTCAGAATTCCCTGATTTTTCCCTGACCATTTTTTTATTTTCGTTTGATGAGTGGGTCACGTGAACAGATTCCTACCTTACCGGCATTTTTTTTATTTCCTAACTTATTTCCACACGAAGATCGAGTAGAAAATTTGGGATACTAATTAAGAAGCAGAAAGGTGGATCTCGTCCTGAATTTTTATAACTATGAAAAAAGTTTTTTTTGTTAATAATTTTTTTTGTTTTTTTCATGATTATTAAAATTTAGGACTAGACGCACCTTTCTTAGTGCTTCTTATTTATTATCCCAAATTTTCAACTCGATTTGGCTATTCGTGTGGAAATGAGTAAGGAAATAAAAAAAATGTCGGTAAGGTAGGAATCCGGTCACGTGACCCACTCGTCACATGGCCTTGCATTTAAGGTCTAGTGACATTTTTAACATTGAATCTTTCGTGAACGAAATACAACAATTTCAAATTAAAATTTTGTATTTATTGATTTTTTTCAAACAAATAATTGAATTTTTTAAATTACATTTGAATTTTAAAAAACGATGAATTTTTAATCCAAACATATGATTTTTTTTCCAAATGGACGAATGGTCAACAAAAAAATTTAATTTTCGACCAAAACCGAAAAGAAGAAATTTTTAGAAGATAGTTGAATTGTCAACCTGAAAAGTTGAACTTTCAACAAAAAGATGTATTCTCGACAAAAATCTAATGGCTATTGATATTTCAATAAAAAACGAATTATTAACAAAATACTTAATTGTTTAATTAGAGAGTTGAATTTTCTACAAAAGAATGAAATTTTCAATAAAATAGTTGAATTTTTAACCAAACAGTTCAATTTTCTACATAAAAAGACGAATTCTCAACAAATTATTTAAGTGTTGATATTTAAACAACAAAGTTCTGCAAAAAGAGATGAATTTTAAAACCAAAAAGGCGTATTTTCAACCAAGAAGATGAATTTTCTACTAAAAAAGACGAATTTTCAAAAAAATAGATGACTTTTTAACAAA
>CAKNYM010051150.1:6413-19496 GCA_932195095.1 Andricus curvator | reverse complement strand
CCAATTCATTATAAGAAAATACGAAACGATCATTCAGTTTCAAACATCGGAAATACTTTAAATAGAGGATATTTTACGAACTAGTGTCTAAAATGTAGATAAAGAAAGTTCTTACCCCGAGGAAAACAATTTGCTCTTGCGGAATAAGCACATTAGGACAGTGTTTCTTAGCTAACTACGGAAAGTGTTGTGAAAACGAAATTCTGCTGAATGTTTTTACAATTTTTAATAAAACTATTGTAGGTCTCGGACTCACGCTACTATTGACACTTTTGTCCTAGAAAAGGAAATTATTTTGCTACTATTTTTACCTATGGTATGGCCTGAAAGGATATGTATCCAAAGAGTCAAATGGTCCCTTCTAAAGATCCTTTTACCCAAGAAATTACTCATTTGGTAACTCGAAAGTATTTTTAATGGAGGATATTTTAGGAATTAGTGTCTAAAATGTAGATAAAGAAAGTTCTTACCCCGAGGAAAACAATTTTCTCTTGCGGAATAAGCACATTAGGATAAAGTGTTTCTTAGCTAACTACGGAAAGTGTTGTGAAAACAGCTGAATGTTTTTACAATTTTTAATAAAAGTATTGTAGGTTTCGGACTCACGCTACTATTGACACTTTTTAAAACTTTTTTTTTAAGGATGCAACTATTTTGCTACTATTTTTAACGAGCCTTGAATCTTTGAGCATTGGATATAGTTGTACTTTTACCTATGATATGACTGAAAAGGATATCTCTCCAAAGAGTCAAATGATATCTTCTAAAGATCCTTTTGCCTAAGAAATTACACTCGTTTCGTAACTCGGCAAATTTTTAATGGCGGGTATTGTACAAATGAGTTTTTAAAATGTGCATAAAGAAAGATTTTGATCCGAAGAAAACAATTTTCTCTTAAGGAAGAAGTACGTATGACCAAGTTCTTAGCCAACTGCGGAAAGTGTTGTCAAAACAGAAAAGCAATTCTGCTGAATGTTTTTACTATTTTTAATAAAAATATTGTAGACCTCGGACATACGCTGCTATTGAGACTTTTGTCTTAAAAAAAGAAATTATTTTGCTACTATTTTTACCTATGGTATGCCTGAAAGGATATCTCTCCAAAGAGTCAAATGACCCCTTCTAAAGATCCTTTTACCCAAGAAATTACACTCATTTGGTAACTCGGAATTATTTTTAATGGAGGATATTTTACGAATTAGTGTCTAAAATGTACATAAAGAAAGATTTTATTCAGAGAAAAACAATTTTCTCTTGCGGAAGAAGTACATTATGACAAAGTGTTTTTTAGCTAACTGCGGAAAGTGTTGTCAAAACATAAAAGCAATTTTGCTTATAATTAAAAAATATAATAAAAACAATTAATAAAAGTAATATAATAATTCGCTAATTTTGTCCATCGAGTAAACAGGCGTTGAAAATGTTAAACCCAGAGCCTAAATTTTGATCACAAGACAACAACTTGCCGGAAGTGATCCTAGTTAGTCAGCTCTATTGAAACGTGCTTCGTGATCGCTGCCAAGGCAATTTAGTTCGACGCCCGATTTAATCAAGTCACATTTACTTCGGGCTATTAAAAACCAGTCGTTTATGTTTTTAGATCAGGGGCCGTTCAAAAACTACGTGACGAATGGGGGGGGGGCACGTTAAAAACGGGTGGTTAGATAACATTTACTACTTTTCCTGATGATACATTTCAAACAATTCTTTTTTTGATTAATTTTTTCTGAAAAAAGGTCTCCTTTCGCTCCGCTGGGAGTCGAACCACAGAACTTCTGATTTCCGGTCAGGTGCTTTCCCATTAGGCTACTAGAGAGATCGAGAAAAGAAATCTTTTGCAGAAATACACGCATTATTATGCTAGATGGCATAATAATGCGTGTATTTCTGGAAAAGATTTCTTCTCTCGATCCCTCTAGTAGCTTAATGGGAAAGCACTGTTAAAATTTTCTGTTATTCTCTAATGATAATACAGATTCCTTGGACAATTCTTTTTTGTTCTCTGTTTTTTAGAGACATACCGTCAAACGGGGTAACTTCGGACATGTGGGGTCAAGTCGGACATTCCTAAATTGATAGTTTAAATTACTTAAGGGGGTTTTAACCGGAATTTAGAATCAGTTAAGGCTTTATTAAGGCTTCATTTGGTACTGGATTCTGGTTAAAACTCCCTTAAGTAATTTAAACTATCAACCTGGAATGTCCTCATTTACCCCACATATCCCAAATTACTGCGAACTAAATTAATAGAACCCAGGAAGAAAAATCAACTACTTTTAATTGAAAAGTCTACCATTATATTTTTGTTTTGGAATTCATCTCGTTTAAACTTGGTTTAAAGTTGAACTACTTTGTTAAAAGTTCATTTTTTTTGTTGGTAGATTCATCTCCTTGGTTGAAAACCATTTTTCGAATTAATTATTCTGGTTTTGTTGAGGATTCAACAATTTGGTAGAAAATTAAACTATTCAAATGAAAATTAACTTTTTTGTTAAAAATGAAATTATTTTTTTGAAAATTTAACTTTTTGGTAGAAAATTTAACTATTTTAAGTTTGAACTAATTTCTTAAAAATTCATATTGGTTGAAAATTTAGCTATTCCATTTTTATAAAATTAATCTTCCGGGTTAAAGAATCATCTTTTGGTTTGAACTCTTTTGTTGAGAATTCATCTCTTTTGTTGAAAATGTAACGATTTTGTTGAAAAATTGTTTTTTGTTGTTGTTGAGAATTAATTTTTTTAACTAAAAATGCATAAAAATAACTATTATATAAGTACTTTTATATAAATAAACTATATATAAATAAAATGATATGAAAAAATAAAAATAATAATATAAACTTTAAATAAACTATTATATTAATACTTATATACAAATAAATGTTTAACTTTTGATTAAAAATTGATCTTTTCTAGTTGAAGATTTTTGTATTTTGTTAAAAATTCGTATTTTTTGGTTAAAATTGAATTTTTTGGTTCTAAATTAATCTGGTTTGGTTGAGGATTCAACGATTTGGTAAAAAATTAAACTATTCTGTTAAAAAATAACTTTTTTGTTAAAAATTCCTATTTTTGGTTTAAACTTAACTATTTGGTTAAAAATTAAACTATTTTCATGTACATTCAACTTTTTAGTAGAAAATTAAATTTTTTGTTAAAAAATCATATTTTTGGATTGAAAATTCATTTTTCAATCTGAAAATGTAACTATTCCATTTTTTGATGAAAATTCAACTGTTTTGTTGAAAATTCCACTATTTTGTTGAAAATTCAGGTTTTTTGTTTGAAAATTCAACTGGTTTTTTCAGAATGTATTTTTTTGGAATGAAAATTCATTTTTCTTGGTGGAAAATAAACTTTTTGGTTGAAAATTCACATTTTTGGTTGAAAATTCATTTTTTTAATCGGAAAATGTAACTATTCGATTCTTGGATTAAAATTCAAGTATTTTATTAAAAAGTTATGTTTTTTGGTTGAAAATTCAGCTGGTTTATTCAAAATTTATCCTTTTGGAGTGAAAATTCATATTTTATGGTAGAAAAGTCATTTTTGTTTGAAAATTCATTTTTCTTGAATTTTTTAGTAGGAAAGTAACCTTTTTTTATTAAAAAATCATATTGTCAAGTTGAAAATTCAACTGTTTTATAGATATTTCATTCTTTTAATTTGAAAAAATGCAACAATTTCAAAAAAAATTAATGTACTTTGTTGAAAATGCGTGTTTTTGCTAGAACATCATTCTTCTTGCTGGAAAATTCATCTTTTTGGTTGGAAATTCAACTATTTGTTCAAAAATTAATTTTTTTAAGTTGAATCATGAACTAGTTTGTTAAAAATTCATATTTTTCACGATTAACCTTTTCGGTTTGAAATTAAACTTTTTTATTGAAACTTCGTTTTTTTTTTTTTGATAAAAATTATTGTTTTTATCTGAAAATTTTACTATTCCATTTTTGGATAAAAATTCAACTATTTTATTGAAAATGCCATAATTTTGTTAAAAAGTCATGTTTTTTTGTTGAAAATTCATATTTTTGTTTGAAAATTCAACAGTTCGGTTAAAAATTAAACTATTTTTATGAAAATTTAACTTATGGTAGAAAATTAACTTTTTTCTGAAAAAATCATATTTTTGGGTTGAAAATTCAACCGTTTTATAGAAAATTTGTTCTTTTGGCTTTCAAATTCAACAATTTTAGTGAAAATTAATTGAATTAGTTTGAAAATTTATATTTTTGGTTGAATATTCAACTATTTGGTTGAAAATTCATTTTTTATCTGAAAATGTAACTATTCTATTTTTGGATTAAATTTCAACTATTTTGTTGAAAATTCCACTATTTTGTTAAAAAGTCATCTTTTTTGTTGCAAATTCAACTTATTTGTTCAAAATTTATCCTCGTGGAAAATTCATATTTTATGGTAGAAAAGTCAGTTTTTTTGGTTGAAAATTCATTTTTCTTGGTTGAAAATGATCATTTTGTCGAAAATTCTTCTTCTTGGTTTGAAAATTCAACCATTTGGTGGAAAATAAACTTTTTTGTTAAAAATGGATATTTTTGGTTTGAATTTAAGTATTTGGTTGAAAATTAAATTATTTTTATGAAAATTTAACTTTTTAGTAGAAAACAAACTTTAAAAAAATTAAAAAATCATATTTTTAAGTTGAAAATTCAACAGTTTTGTAGAAAATTCTTCTTCTTGGCTGGAAAATTCAACCATTTGGTAGAAAAATAACTTTTTTGTTCAAAATTAATATTTTTGTTTGAAAACTATTTTTATGAAAATTTAACTTATTGGTTGAAAATTAACTTTTTCTGAAAAAATCATATTATTGGGTTGAAAATTCAACCGTTTTGTAGATAATTTGAACTTTGTTGAAAATTAATTGAATTGTTTTGAAAATTCATATTTTTTGTTGAAAATTCATTTTTTAATCTAAACATGTAACTATTCCATTTTTGGATTAAAATTCAACTATTTTGTTGAAAATTTCACTATTTTCTTAAAAAGTCATGTTTTTTGGTTGAAAATTCCACTGTTTTGTTCAAAATTTATCCTTTTGGATTGAAAATTCATATTTTATCGTAGAAAAGTCATTTTTATTGGTTGAAAATTTATTTTTCTTGGTTGAAAATGATCATTTTGTTGAAAATTCATATTTTTGGTCGAAAATTAATATTTTTGGTTTGAGTTTAACTATTTGGTTGAAAATTAAACTATTTTCATGAACAATTAACTTTTTAGTAGAAAACTAACTTTTTTTATTAAAAAATCATATTTTCAAGTTGAAAATTCAACTATTTTATACATATTTCATTCTTCGGTAGAACATCATTCTTCTTGCTGGAAAATTCATCTTTTTGGTTGAAAATTCAACTATTTCTTCAAAAATTAATTTTTTTAGTTGAATCTTGAACTAGTTTGTTAAAAATTAATATTTTTTCAAGATTAACCTTTTTGGTTTGAAATTAAACTTTTTTGTTGAAAATTATTGTTTTTATCTGAAAATTTCATTATTCCATTTTTGGATAAAAATTCAATTATTTTGTTGAAAATTCCATTATTATTTTGAAAGTCATGTTTTTTGGTTGAAAATGTAATTGTTGTTGATTCAAAATTCACCTGGTTTGTTCAAAATTTATCCTTTTGGATTGAAAATTCATATTTTATGACAGAAAAGTAATTTTTGTTGGTTGAAAATGAACTTTTGTGTTGAAAATTCATATTTTTGATCAAAAATTCAACTGTTTTGTAGAAAATTCTTCTTCTTGTCTGGCAAATTCAACCATTTGGTAGAAAAATAACTTTTTTGTTGAAAATTCATATTTTTGTTTGAAAATTCAACTTTTCTGTTAAAAATTGAACTATTTTTATGAAAATTTAACTTATTGGTAGAAAATTAACTTTTTTCTGAAAAAATCATATTTTTGGTTTGAAAATTCAACCGTTTTGTAGAAAATTTGTTCTTTTGGCTTTCAAATTCAACAATTTTAGTGAAAATTAATTGAATTGGTTTGAAAATTTATATTTTTGGTTGAAAATTCAACTATTTGGTTAAAAATTAAACTATTTCTATGAAAATTTCACTTTTTGGTAGAAAATTTACTTTTGTTAAAAGATCATGTTGAAAATTCATTATTTATAGTAGAAAAGTCATTTTTGTTGGTTGAAAATTCATTTTTCTTGGTTGAAAATGAACTTTTTTGTTGAAAATTCATATTTTTGGTCGAAAATTACACTTGTTTTGTAGAAAATTCTTCTTCTTGGCTTGAAAATTCAACCACTTGGTAGAAAATTAACTTTTTTGTTAAAAATTGATATTTTTGGTTTAAATTTAACTATTTGGTTGAAAATTGAACTATTTTTATAAAAATTAAACTTATTGGTTGAAAAATAACTTTTTCGGAAAAAATCATATTTTTGGGTTGAAAATTTAACCGTTTTGTAGATATTTTATTCTAATGGCTTTCAAATTCAACAATTTTGTTGAAAATTAATGTATTTTGTTGAAAACTCGTGTTTTTTGTTTAAAAATTCATATTTTTCAAGATTCACCTTTTTACTCTGAAATTAAACTTTTTGTTGCAAATTCGTTTTTTTCAGATAAAAATTAATCTTTTTTATGTGAAAATATCACTATTCTATGTTACACTACACTATTCGGTATAAAAATAACTTTTTTGTTGAAAAGTCATATTTCTGGGTTGAAAATTGTACCGTTTTGTAGATAATTCGTTCTTTTAACTTTCAAATTCAAAAATTTTGTTGAAAAGTCATGTTTTTGTTTGAAAATGCAACTATTCGGCAAAAGAATGAAACTATTTTTATGAAAATTTAACTTTTTGGTAGAAAATGTACTTTTTCGTTAAAAAATCATATTTTTGGATTGAAAATTCATCCGTTTTATATAGACAATTTGGCCTTTCGGCTCTAAATTTCAACGATTTCCTTAAAAAATTATGTATTTGGTTGAAAATTCATGATTTTTGGTAAAAAATTATTCTTCTTGCTGGAAAATTCACCTTTTTGGTTGAAAATTCGTTTTTTTCGGATAAAAATTAATCTTTTTATCTAAAGATTTCACTATTTCATGAAACTAGGTTTCGTATATTGGGTGTTACTAGTTTGGTATAGATGAATCAACTGTATATACATCATTTTGTTAGTAAGGAATCCTTGTCATTCGAACTAGATTTATTTTAATTAAGCCAAATATAATTTAAAATTAAAAATTAAAAAATTAAATTAAAATGTAATTTGTTTAAAAAAAATTTTCAGAGTGATATTTCAGGAAACGTCGCTTATATAATGCATCTGATGCAAGGAAAATTTCACTTTCAACGAAATTATTTGACCTGCGAGAATAGTAATTTGAGATCGCTATGCAGATCCGATAGGGTGTTTGATTGAGCCGGTTAGTGGCGATGGAAACTTTCCAATTTCCATGCGGCCTCGCGTGTTTCCTCCGCGAGATCTGGCCCCGGCCCAACGATGGAAATGTACTGGTATTCCAATCCAAGTCGAGACTTAAGTCAACTTTACTCTCGAGGCATTCAAAAATTTCAAAATTATTTTTATTTAATCTCCTGTCTCCTAATTTTTGCCCCCCCCCACTTCACCCCCTGGTTCACAACCTTAGTTTAAAATAAAAATAATTCTTAAAATTATGAAATTAAAAAAAATCAATATGTATTGTATATATAAATTTAAAATAATTATTTTGAAATACCCCCCCCGCTCCGAAAAGTAACATAGGAAAGAGGATTATTTGTGACCGAAGAGGTGAATCTTCAAGAAATATGAATTTTTAAGAAACTAGTTGAACTTTCAACCAAGTACATAGTTGAATTGTTTACTAAAAAAGATGAATTTTTAACCAAATAGTTAAATTTTCAATCAAAAAGAGTAATTTTTTAGCAAAAAGATTAATGTTCTACCAAAAGACATGAATTTTCAACAAAATTGTGAAATTTTAAAGCCGAAAGGACGAATTACCTACAATACCGTTGAATCTTCAACCCGAACATATGATTTTTCAACAAAAAAGTTAATTTTCCACCAAACAGTTAAATTTTCATAAAAATAGTTTATTTTTCAACCGAATAATTGAATTTTAAAACAAAAATATGAATTTTCAACATAATAGTTAATTTTCTACGAAATGGTTGAATTTTCAAGCCAAAAAGAAGAATTTTCGACCAAAAAATGAATTTCCAATCTAAAAGGATAAATTTTGAGCGAAGCAGTTGAATTTTTAACGAAAAAACATGACTTTTTAACAAAATAGAATTTTCAACAAAACAGTTGAATTTTTATCAAAGAATGGAATAGATAAATGTTCGAAACAAAAAATGAATTTTCAACCAGTTCAATTAATTTTCAACAAAATTGTTTAATTTTAAAGCGAAAAGGATGAATTATCTACAAAACGGTTGAATTTTCAACCCAAAAATATTATTCTTTAACAAAAAAGTTAATTTCCTACCAAAAAGTGAAATTTTCATAAAAATAGTTTAATTTTCAACCGAAAAGTTGAATTTTCAAACAAAAATATGAATTTTCCACAAAAAAGTTATTTTTCTACCAAATGGTTGAATTTTTCAGCTAAGAAGAAGAATTCTTTACAAAACAGTTGAATTTTTCAACCAAAACCAATTAAATTGTAACAAAAAAACATGACTTTTTAACAAAACAGTGGAATTTTTAACAAGACAGTTGCATTATTGTCCAAAAATGGAATAGTTAAATTTTCAAATTAAAAAATGAATTTTCCACCCAAAAATATGATTTTTCAACAAAAAATTTAATTTTCTCCAAAAAATTTGAATGTTCATAAAAATAGTTTAATTTTCAACCAAATATATACCATTAAACCATTTCCCTTTCAGGGTAGGCGTGACACTACCCGATTCGGGTAGTGTTTCTAGGTTTTTCTTGTAGTTATAAATAACTACAAGTGTGGGCTCACCACACCCACGATGTGCCAACAGCACTCATGTCAGTATTCTTGAATGGTCACCCATCCAAGTACTAATCGCGTCCAACGCTGCTTAACTTCAGTGATCTGACGAGAACTGGGGTTTTCAGCGTGGTATGGCCGTTGGCAATAAAAAAAAATAAATAAAAAAAATAGTTCAGTTTAAACCAAAAATAGGAATTTTTAACAAAAAAAATTAATTTTCAACCAAAAGGATTAGTTTTCGACTAAAAAGACGAGTTTTGAATAAAATGCGTGAATTTTTAAGTAGAAAAGATCAATTTTGAATAAAAATATCAATTTTCAACGAAAAATGGAATAGTTACATTATTACTTAAAAAAATTAATTCTAAAAAAAAAAAAAAACTTTCAATAAAATTGTTTCATTTTCAACAGAAGAGATAAATTTTCAACTAAAATGAGGAATCTTCAAAAAAATGAATTTTCAACAAAACAGTTTAGCCCACAAGATGATTTTCTAACCTGCAAGATTAGTTTTTGAAAAATGGAATAGTTCAATTTTCAACCAAGGAGACGAATTTTGAAAAAATATGAATTTTTAACAAACTAGTTCAACTGTCAACCAACTAGTTGAATCTTCAAATAAAAAAAAATTAATTTTGAACCAAATAGTTAAATTTTCAACCAAAAAGATGAATTTTCATGAAAATAGTTTAATTTTTAACAAAAAAAATGATTTTCCAACAAAAAGTTGAATTTTCATGAAAATAATTTAATTTTTAAACAAATAGTTAAATTTGAACAAGATGTGTATACATTTTGAACAAAAAAGTTAATTTTCCACGAAGTGGTTGAAGTTTCAAGCCAAGAAGAAGAATTTTCTACTAAACAGTTGAATTTTCAACCAAACATATGAATTTTCAATCCAAAAGGATCAATTCTGAATAAACCAGTTGAATTTTCAACGAAAAAACATGACTTTTCAACAAAATAGAATTTTCAACAAAACAGATGAATTTTTATCCAAAAATGGAATAGATAAATTTTCAGAACAAAAAATGAATTTTCAGAACAAAAAATGAATTTTCAACCAAGAACATGAATTTGTAACCAGTTGAATTAATTTTCAATACAATTGTTGAAGTTTAAGGCCAAAAGGACGAATTAACTACAAAACGGTTGAATTTCCAACCCAAAAATATTATATTCAAAAATAATATATATCAAAAAGTTAAATTTTCATAAAATCAGTTTAATTTTTATCAAAAAAAGTTAATTTTCTACGAAAAAGTTAAATTTTCATAAAAGTAGTTTAATTTTGAAACAAATAGTTAAATTTAAATAAGAAGTATATACATTTTCAACAAAAAAGTTAATTTTTTACGAAGTGGTTGCATTTTTAAGCCAAGAAGAAGAATTTTCTACTAAACAGTTGAATTTTCGACCAAAAATATGAATTTTCAATCCAAAAGGATAAATTTTGAACAAGCCAGTTGAATTTTCAACGAAAAACATGACTTTTTAACAAAATAGAATTTTCAACAAAACAGTTGAATTTTTATCCAAAAATGGAATAGATCAATTTTCAGAACAAAAAATGAATTTTCAACCAAAAATATAAATTTTCAACTAGTTCAATTAATTTTCAATAAAATTCTTGAATTTTAAAGCCAAAAGGACGAATTATCTACAAAACGGTTGAATTTTCAACCCAAAAATATTATTTTTTAACAAAGAAATTAATTTCCTACCAAAAAGGTAAATTTTCATAAAAATAGTTTAATTTTTAAACAAATAGTTAAATTCAAACAAGAAGTATATGAATTTCTAATAAAAAAAGGTAATTTTCAACCGAATAATTTAATCTTCGACCAAATTGTTGAATCCTCAACCAAAGCTGATTCATTTTCTAAAAATGGAATAGTTAACTTTTCAACCAAGGAGGTGCATCCTAAAAAAATTTATTTTTTAACAAACATTTTCAATAAAAAAGATGAATTTTCCTGCAAGAAGATTAATTTTCTTCCAGAAAACACGAATTTTCAACAGAATTGTTGATTTTTCAACCAAAAAGATGCTTTTTTGACAAAATAATTAATTTTCTACCAAAAAGTTAAATTTTCATAAAAATAGTTTAATTTTCAACGAAATAGTCAAATTTGAACAAGAAATATATGAATTTTTAATAAAAAAGTTAATTTTCAACCGAATAGCTTAATTTTCTAAAAATTGATGAATTTGGAACAAAATGTATGAATTTTCAACTAGAAAAGATCAATTTTCAATAAAAAATATTAATTTCCAATCAGAAATAGAATAGTCACATTGTTATTAAAAAAATTAATTCTCAACAAAAAATCTCCCAAAAAAAACAAGAAAAAAATAGTGAATCTTAAAAAAAATTAATTTTCAACAAAAGTGTTCAACCCAAAAGATGATTTTTTAACACAGAAGATTAATTTTCTAAAAATGGAATTTCGCATTTAAGCGAAAAACCGATGAAAAGGGGAGAATGTTTAAATTTAAGAAAAAAATTAATTTTAATAAATTTAATTTAATTTTATGAATTTCTTAAAAACAGAGAAAAAAAGAAGAATAAATACTTCATTCAGGAGAAAATTAAAAAATTAATGATTAATAAATCGCTTCTACCAATCAGAGAAGAGAGCAAAGGTTGATTTTAATTTCCTTATTGGCTTACTTTCGAATCTCAAAACAAAAATGTTAAAACAGTTGACTTCAGGTAAATCAACTGGTTTTCTGTAAATTTTACCTAACCTTCAGTAAAATTTACTGAACTCGGATTTTTCACTTGTAAAATAACGTGAAAAGTAACTTAGCCCAAAATTCGATCAGAAGATAAAAAAGAGGGCGATTTTTCACAAAAATGGTGGAAAATTCATTTTTCTTGATTGAAAATTAAAGTTTGGTTAAAAATTCCGCATTTTTGGTTGAAAGTGCAACAGTCTTCTATGAAATTAGCATTTTCAGCTTAAAAATTGAATTTGGTGTGTAAAAGTTAGTAGACACCCTGACTTGCATTTATTTGGATTAATATTTGACCTAATTGGCATACCTTTCATTCATCCAAATTGTGAGAATCAATAAAAAATTAGGTCAAATGATAATTCGGAAAGATAAAAATTAGGTCAAATGGTAATTCCTAATGATAAAAATAAGGTCAAACAGTTATTAAGAAAAGCAGAAATTAGGAAAGATTTTAATTTGGTCAACTTTAGTAATTTCTAGATTCTAGAGCAGTTATAGAATAAACCAAAAATAGTCACTCTAGGCCTCTGAGTTATCGTAACTTCGTTGAAAGGAGGTCAACGCACGTATTGTTATTCTCTCTTATTTTTTCTAAATCGATAAAATAAGTAGGGAAATCTGCTCCGCTCATAGTGTGGCGTAGAAATAATATAATCTTTTTTTTTCATTTAACATTCTGCATTGAGCATCTGGTTTTATCCATCAGGAGCGAAGGTCTGATTAGCGCAGCTGCAATATTGTTACTTTCACGCGCGTGCGGCGTGCATTATTTATCAAAAAAGTTTAATAAATTCTGACAAGAGACTGATACACAAAATTATATAAAAATTACAAAATAAATTGCGAAAATAATTTTGGCAATTTATTATTGCTGAATAAAAGGCAACAGTTATTGTTGCCCTTTATCCAGCTGGGTGCGATAAAGAGCGAAAAGGTAAAATAAATTGCCAAAATAATTTTAGCAATATACTATTGCGGAATGAAAGGCAAAAATTATTGTTGCCTTTTATTCAGCTGGGTGCGATAAAGAGCCAAAAGGTAAAATAAATTGCTAAAATACTTTTGGCAATTTATTATTGCTGAATAAAGAGCCAAAAGGTCAAATAAATTGCCAAAATAATTTTGGCAATTTATTATTGCTGAATAAAAGGCAACAGTTATTGTTGCCCTTTATTCAGTTGGGTGCGATAAAGAGCCAAGAGGTAAAATAAATTGCCAAAATACTTTTGACAATTTATTATTGCTGAATAAAGAGCCAAAAGGTAAAATAAATTGCCAAAATAATTTTGGCAATTTATTATTGCTGAATAAAAGGCAACAATTATTGTTGCCTTTATTCAGCTGGGTGCGATAAAGAGCCAAAAGGTAAAA